>ML797783.1:198179-214003 GCA_009831015.1 Picea engelmannii | reverse complement strand
CCATAGTTCTTGGCCAATATAGTTATTTTTACAGACTGGGGGAAACAGGGTGTTACACTTGTCTCTAGTTCTCTCATTATCATTGTTTCCTTCAAGATTTTCCACTGCCTAAAAGACTCCATTTACCCATAAATCACTGATCTAAGCCTTGCTATTGAGTGATTGACAAAAACTACTATCAAAACCTTTACATTGAGCTCTCTACTAACTACTCCTAACCTTAGAATAGTCTAACCTACTAACCTATTTGCTGATTTTACTAAAGTAAGCTACAGCCATATATTGCAGCACTAAAATCATCTAAAAGAAATTGAAAAAGTTGATTAATACACTACCTTATTTGCTTCTGACAAATGCTAGTACTTTGGTATTGATGAGTAAATTATTCTCAGTCATTTTGAAGCCATTTTAAGGCATTTATTGTGAAGTTAATGTCTTATAAACATTGCTGCTATAAATTTATGTTTACTTCACCATATATCAATTGTTTATTTTATTGATAAATTCCATGGTTTTATGAAGTACTAACAACAAGTTGTACTTGAAAAAGATATATTTTCTTGTTGCTTTGTTCTGGGCAGGTACATCTTAATTCTTCATTACTTCATTGGTTAAAACCCTGGGACTTTCTGATCAATGTGACTTGTGAGAGGGTACATTATCATAGAAAATTTAACCTTTTCCTTCTCAAAATGTCGGGTCACTAGAGACATCTCCCCTGGGATATCAACCCTAAATAGAAAGAGGTATCCCGTTGAGGAGATAGTGATAGGATAACCTCTTGTTATGCCAATTTTCCTTCCCTAAACCTTATCCTTTGGAATAAGTACAAATTGTGCAATAACATTTTGGCGTCATTGTTGGGGAACACTGAGTCAATTCTCCCCGATACAAAACTTCTTTGTAAGCCTTTACTTTACAAAGCTTACCTGGTGAATCCACTCAGGGTGATCCCCTCATCCCTTTGATAATTTAAATAAAATTATTTTGTGACTCCACTAATGACGAAGCCAACCATGACTTCTCAATGGGACCCAAGAAACTTCAATTCCTTGGAAATGAGTAAAATATCAGGATACCCTAGGGAAATTCCCCCTAAGTACGAAAATTGTCTCCCTAGATTCACTAGTAGTGATGGGGAGAGAGCCAACTATCACATGAGTGATTTATGGGATTTCTTTCTATTCCACCCTATCAGTGACGATGTTGAATATTTGGCAATGAAACTCTTCTCTGCCACTCTTCATGGAAATGTTAGGAAGTGGTATGACAACCTCCCTGATGCTAGCATCACAACTATGGAACAATTGGAAGAAACCCTTCTGAAAAGATGGGCATTAAGTTGGAAGACATCCCAGTACTACTAAAAATACTTGAGCATATAAAACAAACTAAGAATGAAACTGTCAGATAGTTCCAAGATAGGTTTGAAGACATACTCTATCAAATTCCTGGAAGCCATCATCCTGAAGACAAGTACATTATTCATCTATATACCAATGCACTCTTAGTGCATCTAGGGTTTCCCCTCAGTAAAAAGGGCCCAAGAACTCTCAATGAAGCTCACACCATGGTTACAAGAATCGAAGAAAATATCTCTTTGTCCCAGGTAACACACCTCTTTACCTCAAACACTCTTAGTTTGGAAAGATTAGTTTCCCTTGAGACCTTTACTGTTGATTTTGAAAAATAAGGGGAACAAACCGTCAACCAACAAGAAGCTAAGGGGAAGAATATTAATGAGGTTTTTCAGTTCCATAAGTAAGAGCAAGGGATTACTCATTTTTTTGCCAAGAATAAATATGTGGTTGAGGAGATGGAACCTAAGGATATAGAACATGATGATGAAGTGTTGATGTGTCCTCATCCCTCCGATGAAGCCACCCAAAATTTCATTTTTCCTACACAAGAAGAAGAGGATGAGGTTAGTCACTTTCCTTTTCAGGATTTTGATAATACTTTATTCTATGATTCAGAAAGTCAAGGAGAAATGGAATCTTTGGGAAAGGTAGATCCTCCTTGTTGTACAGTTGAATATGTAGAAGCAAGTCTTCCATCTGATGAAGTTATCCAAATACTTGAAGCCCCTGCACAAGAAGAAGTAAGCAAGGTAAGTTTTTTCCCTTTCCAAATTTTTAATGATTCTTTACCTTATGATGTGGAAAGTGAAGAAGTGTTTGATGTTTTAACCCCTTCATGCTATGAAGAAGATGATCATTTCTCTGATAACATTGATGAATTCATACATGCCTAGAAGCATAAATGGGATGTGATTGGATATGATGGGGATCCCATTTACGACATTGAGGATCATTTCCAAAAGTTCCCTTTACAACTATCATATGACATTGCTAAATTTGACAATTGGCAACAAGAGGATGGTATGATTACAAACATGTTTCAGACACCCAAGGATGACCTGGTTTTATGTTCTCCTAATGACTTTCGGTCATACCTTGAGGATTTTGATGATTATTCCTTTGAGCACTCAGATTTATTCCATGAAGAAGATTATCCACCATTGTTGTGCTTAGATCCCGATGTAGGTAACAACATCATTTTCCTGAAGAAGGATCCTTGTGATAATGGTTTCCATCTACCTTCGATTATTTTATCTTGCTATGTCATTAAAGTTGTAGTTGGGAAGTATGTATTTTGTATTAAGTTTCCTCTGAGGCAAACCCTAGAGTTCAAGGGTAGGTTGAATACCTCAATAAGAATTCTATCACCTTAATATTTTATCTTTCCCTTAAGAATTCGCCAATCATCTTCTAGGTCCTTGCTAGTCCCTTCCCAGACCTCAGATTGTGAAGACATTTGAGGTGGCCAACCTTCAGACTATTTGAGTCAGTCTATTGAACCTTTGAATTTTCATGATCCCTTTCTGAGATGGATTGAGCACTTTCCTGAGAGTATGACTTGGCATGATTTTGTCCCTCCCTCCCGCCTCCATGAGCTAGAATTTCCGATTTCCGATGATGCCATACATTTGCTAACTCATGTTATTTTTGTGCTTAACTTGTCTTTGTTTTGGTTTATGATGAAGTACATACGCAGGTATGATGAGACATTTCTAGGATGGTTTCATTGGATATTTGACTACACCTAGCATTCAACCAACAGGTAAGTAGAGGTAAGTAGGTAGGCATCTGCATTCATTGTATATACCATCTGCATTTCATGCTAGAGTAGTTGTATTTCCATTGTATATATGCTTGTTATTTTCATTTTCTATACCATATATGAGCCAGGGGTGATATCACAACCCCAAATGATTACTAATAATTTTTTGTTGAGATCAAGAAGGTCACAGGTCATGCCAAATATGTTGAGGTTATCATGTGCTCTACGGTGAGCACCTGTCCCCAAGTTGAAGCCAAATGTTATCCCCTAGCCTAGGGATAACTAAGGAGATTATGTCTTTAAGCCCACAAGTCCTAGACATGGAGTACCAAGAGCCATATTGACTTGAGCTTGGCCCTGGAGGGCCCACATTTCTTCTTCAGTGCCTCGACCTTGTCAGCAGCAACAACATCTATCCCATCGGCCTGGTCCTTCAGCAGTAGTGGGTCTTTCTCCATGAGGTAATGACTCTGTGTATCATGGTATGTGTCACTTTGATTCTCAAAACATTTGAATATGTGCATTTAATTCTTTTTACTTCTAACGTGTGCTTGGATCTTATGCCTTTCCACTTGTCCAGACCTGGGGGGAATGACAGGATGCCCTAGTAAGTTGGTTCCCATAGGTTTTGAGTTTCCACTGGGTGGGTTCATGAAAGGTCATCATCCATTCCCACCATACTTATCACTTTTCATCATTTTCCCTCTCATCCATCCCCTACACTGGTTCGGGCATTGGGTTTTCCAAGCTAGAAAAGGGTTGTGCCTTACCTTATGGGAAGAAGGGGATAAAGGCCCAGAGGCTAAAAGTAGCTAGCAAAAGATAAAATCCAAAAGAAAAAAACCTTCAAATGCTTTGCCCAGGTATCCCCGAGAAAGCAATAAAAGGATTCTCAACAAGAAATAGAGGGACCCATAAAATAATAAAATCAAGACCTAGTTGGAGGATAGGGGCTCTCATCACGAGCCAACCTATTAGGTCCATGGGCATGTAGCGATATGGCACTACCATTCAGATGTTCACCACACCAGGGTAGTGGATCTTGGTGGCATAGCCAAGAGAAAGGGGGTCTCATCACGAGCCAACCTTCTGATCTCCGTGAAATGCTTGTGGGAAACATTGTCATCATTGGTCACCATGTCAGGGAAGTGTCCCCTAACTAGTCTCTTGAAAGAAAAAAAAATAAGATAAAAAATATAAAAGGCATTGAATGGGATTGGAAACATTTGCATCCATGAAAAGGTGCAATTCACCCTCTTCAGAGGCACCCACAGGTAAGCCATACATTCCCCTGTCATCACTGCACCCATTGTTCAAACATCCCTACACCACCTCATCCACTTGCATGGCCTGGATTTGTCTTCACCTGGAAACACCCCACGTCCAATGAGAATCATCCCAATATGATCTCTTGACGTCCTCTCCAAACCTAGATTGTAGAATAGCATAATTTCCTTGAGCACTTGTCTAGGAAAGAGGGGTTTTGTGCACATGTTTAAATAACTTGATTATTATATGTGATTGGCATTGCTATGATCCCTATGACTTATGAGCCCATGGAGGGTGTACTTTTTGTTTTTGCAGGGCTACACCTGGCGGACAAGTACACATGGGGAGATGATTAGTTCAGATCTCCATAGGGATAAAATCCCACCATATGGATGATGAGACCCTAGCCAGGGGTAGAGATAGATTAGAGGTTTGCACCAGAGAGAGAGGAGGACGTTCTACCAGAGACAGCCTAGCAGGCCTAGACCTAGAGGGGTCTTTCCCTCCCACTATGATGTAGGCCTTGGAAGGCCCGTGACATCACCTCTGTGACCCTTGGCATCACCCAACATTTGATGGACACTTTGGAGGAAGTTATGTACCAAGTGGCATGTGTGGCTTGATCCAGAGACCTTGGGAGGTCTAACGTTTTTCTCCCGGAGGCCAACATTTCAACAAAAAGGCCTAAAGTCACCCTAAAAGGGCATGATGTCACCATTTATTCTTGATTTAGAGTTTTATTTTTTCATTTAATGTAAAAATTGGATATTACATGTAAACTGGCCATGTCAACCTTTTTGACCTAATTATGGTCATTGTAACTGTATAAATAAGGGATTTTCCCTTGTATTTTTTCAAGATCTTAGACTCACACAAGTGTGAAGTCTGAAATTTGCACCCTAATTAGGGTTAATTGGCTGAAATTTGGTGCGCACTTCTTGAAGGAGGCTTATTTTGGACTATTTTGGCATTTTTCTTAGTGGAGGTGTTCATCTAGGTTATTTGCTAGATGATTCTTGGTGAATGTAAGCAAATTTTCTGCAATTCTTCTTCATTGAATTGTTATGGTTGTATCTATCTTTCATTTACACTAAGATTATGAAATTTCTAGTTTAAAACCCTAGAAGGCTAAAGCACATGTTATTGTCCTTGCCTTAATAGGTTCCACCTACTAGATTATTCTAGAAAATTGATTTCCTTAAAGCTTTTCTAAGGGCCTTGCCATTGCAACACCATAGCACATTTTTCTTCATCTAAGTCATCATCTACTTCATCTTTGAGCTAAAGAAAGAGGAAAACTACTAGGGCCTAGGGTTACCTACTTCCTAGTAGCCAGTTTCCCCCTAGGGTTTAGTGATTGAAGCCTTAGACTACCAACACTTCAATTATTGACCCTCTTGTCTCTAGTTCTCTCATTATAATTTGTTCCTTCAAGATTTTTCGCTTCCTAAAATACTCCATTTACCCCTAAATCACTGATCTAAACCTTTCTATTGAGTGATTGAAAAAAACTACTATCAAAACCTTTACCTTGAGCTCTCTACTAACTACTCCTAACCTTAGAATAGTCTAATCTACTAACCTATATGTTGTTGTTACTAAAGTAAGCTACAACCATATATTGCAGCACTAAAAACATCTAAAAGCAATTTTAAAAGTTGATTAATACATTGCCTTATTTGATTCTAACAAATGCTAGTACTTTGGTATTGATGAATAAATTATTCTTGGTCATTTTGAAGCCATTTTAAGGCATTTATTGTGAAGTTATTGTCTTATAATCATTGCTGCTATAAATTTATGTTTACTTCACCATATATCAATTATTGATTTATTGATAAATTCCATGGTTTTATGAAGTACTAACAACAAGTTGTACTTGCAAAAGATATATTTTCTTGTTGCTTTGTTCTGGGCAGGTGCATCTTAATTCTTCATTACTTCATTGGCTAAAACCCTGGGACTTTCTTATCAGTGTGACTTGTGAGAGGGGACATTATCATAGAAACTTTAACCTTTTCCTTCTCAAAACCCCAGGTCACCGGGGACGTCTCCCTTGGGCTATAAACCCTAAATAGAAAGACGTATCACGTTGAGGTGACAGTGATAGAATAACTTCCTGTTACGCCAATTTGCCTTCTCTAAACCTTACTTTGGAATAAGTAAAAATTGTGCGATAACAAAGCCTATTCAGATTTTGCTCCAGTGATTGAAGGATTTTCTTGAGTTCGTGGTGTATGTGTGGATCCATGAAAAGTCAACAACGGGTTCCAACCTTTGAAGTTTTTGTCATGCAACCCTTACACTCTAGTTTTCAGTAGTAACTTTAGTTGTAGTTATGAAATTTGAATCTAGTTTGAAATGATACAACCAATTATAATGTAATATATTTTTTATGAAAACAATGTTTTACTAAGTCGAAGTTGTGGGCCCAAAAAGGAGGAATTACCCCTGCAACATAGCATATAAACTCTGCCTCACTCCATGTAAACAAGTGATCTCAAAAAGTAATCAGAACTGAATGTTGAAGTTTATGATCTATGGATCTGAATGTAATGAACAGATTAACCCTAGAATTTAGGATCTGAGATAGGCATTCAAATATTTTGGGGGTGGATAAAAGGAAGAATATATAAATGTAAAGAAAGGGTTTTTTTTTTAGAGGTTCATCTTTTGGGGGAATATCAAGCTATCAGGATATATAATGGGCTTAGGAAGTGTAAAGATCTGCAAATTTTTCTACTCAGTGAATATAATTTCTGGTGAACAGAATGTCTTTTCTTAATATTTGGATGCATGTTCAATGTCTTTCAAAGTAAATATTCTCTCTTTCAACTAATGTGTTTACAACCTCTTGAGAAGTGTATTCCAAATACTTTTTAAGGTTTAATGCAATGTGTTAGTTCTGAAATTTCCAGCTGCAAGCAACAAAATGTACGCTTGTTAGTTTTTCCGTTCTACTTTTACATATTTATCTGTTACACCAGAATGCATGCCACTAGCTAATGGAAATATTGTAGTGAATGTTGTTGAACTTTCCAACTAGACCCATACCCTTTAACCTCATCTATTAGTTGATCATCAAACAAACAAACCAAACTTATAAAAAAAACAATCATTCCAACAACTGAGGTGGCCTAGCTACACCTTTAGCAGTCAGGTCCATACCTTAGGACCAACATCTTCTGGCACAGTTTCTGGGGAACATAGTAACGAAACATCTTTCCCTGGGAAAATGAAAATGATCATATCTGGATTTTTATGGTGAACAAAATCCAAACACATTCAGACTGCAGATCATTCACCTGGCGACTCCATGGTTAAAGAATCTAGTGGTGACTCCACGGTATCAAGATGTCAGATACTCGAATGGATTTTATTTTGTCTCTAAGGTTTTCTCCATTTAATTTCTTTGTTGTTCCTGGTTTTCCAAATGTTTCTCCTATTGTAGATGAGTGGGGAGATTTCTTTCCCAAATTTAGAGAAGATAAAGATGATAATCCCACAGATCATTTGCTTGAATTTCATGAAGTTGTGTATCAGTTGGGCATACATCATGAGGATATCTTAATGAAAATTGTCATGTACTCATTAGAGGGAGAGGCGTGGGAATGGTTTCGATCCTTACCTCCTTCCAGTATATCTTCTTTAAAATATTTTCATGTTTCCTTTCATAACCATTGCAAGAAATATTTTTCTAATGAGTGCCTTTTTTAGCATTGTTGTGAGGAATTTGAGCTCCATATTCAACATTCAATTATAGTGGATGACAAATGAATTGTTGTTGAAATAAATAGTTATGTCAAACAGGTGGAGGAAGATTTGATTGATAATTTTACAAATGGAGTTGATGACAGCCATATGGTAGACACATTTTCTTTTACATCATATGTTTCTAATATTTTGTGCATAGACAAAATTGTTGTTCAAAGATTCAATGAAGATTCACCTTCTTTTTATGAGCATGAGGAAGATTCAGACAAACATATTTCTCCATCAACACATATAAATGGACCTGTGTACGAAAAATATGCATCTGATGCGTTCAAAGATAGTGATGGATATGAAGGGACAATGCCATTAGATGCAGATTTCATTGTACATGATGTCCATTTTTTTCAAGTTGATGAAAGCAATTTGTTGCCTTCCCATTCCGATGATTATTGTGCTTATGCCAAATCTGATAAAGAATATTTTGCACTAGAAATATGTTAACATATTCCAGAGAAGTTTGTTTCCTTTGATTTTAATGAAACATATGATGTTCATGAATTATTTCAAGTAGGTCAAGAGTATTTTGGTCTCACAGATGAAGCAGAACTTACAGATCAACCATTTGGTCCATTGTATCAGTGGGAGATTTGTCAGATTCTTCAATATCCAATGGCCACCTACATGGAGTCAAAATGTAGTCAAGAATATTTTATCTTTAATGCTTTGGGGACATAATTGTTGAACTATAAGTATGGGCATTAGTTTTTCGATAAGTTGTTATTATTTGAAATTTTCTTTATCTCGATCAAAGGCATGAAAATATCCCATCTTATGAGGCAGTTGCTGACATAGTTGCACTGGAAATTCCATATTACATGATTGGTTGACTTTTGTTGGTTAGGAGTAGGTAGTTTAGTGTGAATAAAATAATCCATATCCCAATAAAGGCACTGGGGTATAGTTGCAGATTTGGTTTTCAGTTGAAATAAGGCAAATGTCGGGGATGGTAAAGAAAATAAAGTGGTTGGTGGTAGAAATAAAAAGGGAAGGTACTCAGATATGCTATTATTATCACCTCACAGGGAAGTTCTACCCCCAGTTGGAGCTGATGTTAACTCCTAGGTCTGCACCTAGTCCTTCTACTCATTCAACCATCCTATTCACCTATCAGCCTATCTCTTAGTTAGTATTTTTCTTCACTGTGCCAGGTCATTTTTCCTTATGTCTTTTCACTTTTCTTTATGATTAGTTGTTTTCTCTTTATAAGGTCAAGTCAAGTCTTGATTTGAATTGGATAAGTCCTATCACCATGGTATATCATTGATGGATCACAAGAAGAATAACTTAGGCCTATAAGTGCAAAAATGTGCTAATTACAAGAATGCTAACACATTCTTGCAATCAACAGACAGACTCTGTTTGATGAGTTTTTATGATTTAAAAAATAATTCAAAGTTTGAGTAAAAGTGTGTTGGCACCCAAATCTCTCCCATTCATTCCTACTACCCTTGAAATTGTGTGTATTGGTTCTTTGTGCAATTTTCATTGTAGATTTGGAGTGAAGCCGAAGCAACGCATACCCTTGACCACCATTGTCAATAGAGGCAACTAGGGAATGATGGTATCACCCCAAGAGTGATAGAAGTTAAATAGGGCAGAGCCAACAGGGCTTAAATTGTTTGAGGCCAGACCAGAGATCAAAGACATTTTTATCAGGGGTGAGTGGTTCGATTTCATATCTGCCTTCAATGGACATCATATAGAGGTTGCATTGATCTTTGCACATAACTTTGATGGATTCCAAACTCAAATTGGGGACATAACCATCCACATAATAGATCATTCCATTTCATCAGCATGTGCTCTCCCTATCAGTGGCAAGAGGTGGTTTAAGAAAGG
Organism: Picea engelmannii; assembly: GCA_009831015.1. Taxonomy (NCBI): domain Eukaryota; kingdom Viridiplantae; phylum Streptophyta; class Pinopsida; order Pinales; family Pinaceae; genus Picea; species Picea engelmannii. The sequence goes on along the minus strand of ML797783.1, from coordinate 203,998 downwards.
ATTTATAAGGCTCAAGCTAAGGATTTCTAAGGCTCAAGCTGCCATAATTTTCTTAAATGTTGTTTTTCCTTGTTTTATTCATCGTCTTTGGGCATGCCTTCTGAATAGTTGGAGGTGAATTTTTGAAAAAATAAATAGTTTTTTGTCAGGAACGGGTCCATTCACAAAAACTTATCTCATTTTTACACAGGTATCATGGTTTGATAGATCCAGAGAGATAGTTGACGTCATTTTTCCCATAAATTCGCCAAATTCGCCTCCTACAAAAACGTTTAGTTGTAGAATCGATCATCTTTTCCAAGAATAATTTTAGATCAGCATTCATGGGAATCAATCCAACAAAAACATAAGACACTTGAAGTGAAACATGCAAAATTACAAAGAAAGTAACAAAAGTTGTAGAAGAAACATCAAAAGACATGCATGTTCTTAAATGAAATTATCTGAGTTTGATGTTGTCCACAAGCTAGAAAATATGAAGCCTATGCAAGTTTTTATCTAGTGATTGAAGGTCTTTCTCCAGTTCGTGGCGTATGTGTGGATCCATGCAAATTCAACAATGAGTTCCAGGCTTTGAAGTTTTTGTCATGCATCCCTTACACTCTAGTTTTTCAGTAGTAACTTTAGTTGTAGTTATGAAAGCTTTGACTATAGTTTGAAATGATACAACCAGTTATAATGTAATATCTTTTTGATTAAAAGAATGTTTTGCTAAGTCGAAGTTGTGGGAAAAAAAAGGAGGAATTACCCCTACAATGTAGCATCTAAAATCTACCTCACTCCATGTAAACAAGTGATCTTGAAAAGTAATTAGAACTGAATGTTCAATTTTAAGATCTATGGATTTGAATGTAATGAACAAATTAAACCTAGAATTTAGGATCTGAGATAGGCATTCGAATATTTTGGGGGTGGGTGAAGGAAGAATATGTAAATGTAAATAAAGGTTTTTTTTTAGAGGTTTAACTTTTGGGGGAATATCAAGTTATCAGACTATGGACTGGGCTTATGAAGTGTAAATATCTGCAAATTTTTCTACTCATTGAATATAATTTCTAGTGAACAGACCATCTTTTCTTAATATTGCTTGTCTTTTCTTCATATTTGTTTGCATGTTGAATGTCTTGCAAAGAAAATATTATTTCTCTTTCAGCTAATGTGTTTACAACATGTTGAGAAGTGTATTCCAAATACTGTTTTAGGTTTAATGCAATGTGTTAGATATGAAATTTCCAGCTGCAAGTAACAAATCATATGCTTGTTAGTTTTTTCGTTCTACTTTTACACATTTATCTATTACAAAAAAATGCATGCCACTAGCTAAGGGAAATATTGTAGTGAATGTTGTTGAACTATCCAACTAGACCCCTTCCCTTGAACCTCATCTATCATCTAACCATCAAACAAACAAACCAAAATTATAAAAAAAAATATCATTCCAGCAACTGAGGTGGCCTAGCTCTTCCCTTAGATGTCAAGTGCAGACCTTAGGACCAACACTAGGCATTGATCACATGCTTTGTAGTGGATTATGTTGGGCTCCGGATTTATAACATTTTCTTGCTGGTTCTTTACTCTCCTGAAGTCTTTTGTTAAGCAAATGGCTTTCTTTCTGTGCTATTCATATTCTATTACACATATATGTTCCATTGTATACAGAAATCATGAAGTGCTTCCAAAACCACAAATGAGCGAAGAATTTAATCCTCTTCTGCGGAGAATAGCTGAACTTTGCAACAATGCAGGGTGTTGGCTTGTAGTGGATAATACTTATGATTATTTTATAGGTTGAAACATATTTGTGTAGAGGCTCCACACATTATCAATGTATTCTCTTTCTCTAAAAGCTTATGGTATGATGGGCTGCATATCCTTCTGAAGTCGAGGGCCTTGGAGCACAACTGTAACTGCTCAAAACACAAGATAATATCCCAATATGTGTTTCAATCATTGGACAAAATCTTGCTCTGTATTTCACTGGAGCTTGGCCCTGAATGGGTGAAAGAAAGGGTTCAAAAGTTAAACAAAGATCTAATTTGGATGCACTGTCACCTCTTGGTGCAAATGTTGTAAAGGGCAGAGAAGGAGTAATTTATCTCTGGAGCAAAGTTACCAACTGGTGCTTCTGATGATGTTGAAGTTGTTAAATGGTTTGCAAAGAGACATGGGGTTATTGTTATCCCCGGTAGTGCTAGTGGAGAACTAGGCTATGTTTGTGTTTTATTTGGGAATGCTTTCTTCTCAATTTTCCGGGTAGAAAGGTCTCGGCAATATTATTCAAGATGTATATCTTATAACGCAAATTATTAAGTTCATCATTTACTTCAGTTTCTGGGGTTATTGGGCAATATGCAAAATGCCAACCAAGATACGTTTGACTCTGAACAAGCTAAACAGAGTACTCTGCGATTTGAGGAGGAATCTCTACAGCTAGACCTTTCCTTAACAGAATAGTTGGCACCCTCTGCCACTTCATAAATCCGTGCATGTGTAACGCAGTCATAAATTCATGCATGTGTAACGCAAGGGGGAAACTGTTTGTTTGAATCGATGGTTCTCAACAAGAACTCAATAGCTGGCATCCAAATTCGTGCATGTATAACATGGAACGATTGACTGTGCAAAACGTGTCTCAAAACGCGTCTCATCCTCCGATGATCTCTCAAAACCATTTTGTAACTTCTTGGGCGCAAAGCCATACATGGTAAAGGATTTGAAACGTTATGTAAAGGGTTGTTATGCTCGATATGGAGAGGATGGAGAGAGCATAGAGGAGATAGAGGAATAGAACGGAGGTCGAATGCCCACACACTTGTAGTTGTTCTTTTCAATAAAGTAATTCAGGGTTTCAGTGATACGATTCATGTTATTTCCATTTTTCTTTTGCTGTAGGTTATTCATTTTAAGTATGCGTTGATTGAAAGAATGGCCTGTTGACAGAGAAGGCAGGGCCCCCTTCAATGGAAACAGAGCTGTGTATATTCCAGATTTGAACATCATCTTTCAGCCATTTTCTCATTGATTTCATAGAACAGAAATAGCATTTCATTTACCACAGAGGGTTTAACATTCCAAGCTTCAAGTTTAAATGTTATCTTTTCATCTATTGATTAACAGAAATATCATTTCATTTGGTTACAATAGAGAGTTTCATTGTTGCTGAGTTGTGTGAAGTAATAAGTAGCAGAATCTTAAATGTTCTCAGCCATCAGTGTGCAGTAGGTCTTTTTCACGCATATGATCACTTTTAATTAATACAGAACAGTACCGGTTAGTGCAGAGTAGTATAGAGTAGTGCAGAGCAGAGTAGAGTACAGTAGCTTCTTTCGGCAAGTTTCTTTTAGCAGTTCAGAGATTAGTTTGGCATTCTTTAAACCCCCTCTTCAGCCCTGCATTTCCTATGCTGGTTCCTCTAAGTCTACCTTCCTGGGTTGACAATTAAATGTTGATTTACATGGTATATATGCATCTCGACATTTTGGCGCCGTTGCCGGGGAGGTACTAAAAAGGATTGGAGAGTGGGTTCCGAAGTTTTGCCGAGTAGATTCAATTTCAGCAAATATTTCTTTAAAAGCAAAGTATAAGAAGGTGTGCAATTGATTCGATAGAAGTAATCTTCATTTCATAACAGAGTGCCTTTCTTTTCAGCAGATGCCATTTCCTTTCAGCAGAGTTTTTGTTGCTTTAAGTTTACATAGAGCAAGTGTGTCTTCATTCTCAATAGAAGAATATTTCATTTAGCAAGTGTGCAGATTTCATTTCAAGCAAGTGTGAGTTTGCAAATTAGTTTTCAGAATTGGTTATTTGGTGTGACTTGCAAATCTCTTTAGCAAACCCCCTACAACAAAAGAAAAAAAATCACAAAAATTGACTAATGGATTCAAGAGTAAGATTGAATGAACGGAAGAAGAGATTGTTGCAGGAACTCTCGTGTATCTTGCAGGAACTTGAAGAGATCTCTGCAGCTCAAGAGATGGACGAGGAAACAGTTGATTCAGTGGTTCTGTGTGAACACCTTTGCCAACCTACAGAGAACAATGAGCAATTAGAAACTCCAGCAGCAACAGAACATGGTATGCATCATCATATTGAACATTGGTTTCAATCTGTTCTACAGCCTTCAGATGCTCTTCTTCTTCAGCAATTCTTGGAAATCAAGCAACCAGGGTTTCTTGCTCAGCATGCCTTGGTAATTATACATCTATATCTTCTATCAAAGGGCATGAATTCATTATTGATTCTGCTAAGACGGTAGATACATTGGTTATTTGCCTATACTTAAAGAAATGTCTCTTTTTCTTTAGGTAGGTAGGTAGGATAGTGAATAAAAGATAGAACCTTTGAATAGTTTATGTTTTCTGTAAATAAAAAGGACATCAGCAACATTTATTCACATAGGTAGACCTGCACAAAAAGGGAGTATTCGGATGAAGATTTTGCAGTTTTGGTACTCATGGACAGTTTCATTAGTTTGCAGTTCTGAAGAACATTCTATTCTTCTGTTTTCTATAAACATCCAGCACAGAGGACAGCCCATTAGACTCATAACAGCATAATCTTTGAAGAAAGACAAGAACAGAATTTGTGTTCTGCTACAGGCCTCTCATTCTATCACAATACTTACATTATACAGCAGAACCTGACAACATACAGCTGAGCTCAATCTGGTTCTGAAAGGTAATAATACTCTAAGGTATGAATTCTTCTTTGAATTTATTTATATCATTAAATTTAAGGAAATTTTATTATGATTTATACTTATACTACTTGCTAAATCCATATCCTTCCACTTTTCAAAGCATCATCATCCATTCATATCCATTTTCCTTTCCCTCTGTTTGCCATTATCATCTCGTACTTGTCCCTATATCTCATAAGTTCCCTATCCTCTGTTTTCCATCTAAACCACAATCTCAGACCAATGAAGAGAAGAAGAACGGTATGAGCCAAATTATGTGTCTATGTTGAAGAGATTTCCTGAGTTCAATGTGTGCCAAGAGAAAATTGCAGGCACTTGGTATTAATTCTTTCAATTAAATATCACTATTATCATATCTTTTGGAATTACACGGAGTTTTTAGTTGTCACATGCAACTATGTGGCTCGTCAATATGGTGTGCCAAAGATGGTGTCAATTGCAGAAGCAAGGAGGAGGTGTCCTGATATTGTCTTGATCAATGGGGAAGATCTTACACCATACAGAGCAGCCAGCAAAAGGATAATGAATGTGCTCAGGCGGTTTGGCACACTAGAGAGGTCAGGATTAGATGAATGTGGATTAGATATCGCATCTGAGACCATAAAACGTGCTGCATTAGGGGTGCTTCAGAACAGCTTCATAGGTTTTGTAATTGACATCAATTCGGCAAGTGATATAGTAAAGGAGGGCTTGGTAGAAGCTAGAGTCATTCCAAATGGAAGTAACTTCAGAGACACGATTCCATGTCTAATTTCTGCAAAAAAAAAAAATATGAAAAGAGTAATTCTTCTGCAAGTAAGATCACTTTTGGAATTGAAAATGAATTGGAGAGTGTTTCTTCTGAAGATGGAGATCTGATTATGACTGGAAGCCATTTAGTAGCTGAAATCCACGAAGCTGTGGAAAGAGAGACAGGGTTTCAGTGTCCTTGTGGAATCTCCTACAATAAGATGCTTTCAAAGTTGGCATGTTCAGTCAATAAGCCTAATAAACAGACGTGCCTTCTTAAGTCAACTGTGCCAGGATTTCTTTGCCCACTTCCAGTTCGTAAGATTCCTAGTGTTGGGCATCGAACAGAATCCATGCTAAAGGAAATTGGAGTTCAGACAGTGGTTGATCT
>ML797783.1:177039-198079 GCA_009831015.1 Picea engelmannii | reverse complement strand
GGTGTTCCAAATCTTATTAATGGTATCACTCATTGTAACAATGGAATGGCAGATAATGATGAAGGATTTGTGCATTGGTTAAGCTATTTGTTTTCCTGGGTTCTGGACATGGCCATCAAGAGTTTAAATGTTGAGTGCCATTCATGGTATATTTGTCTCTTTAACATAATGTTGATACTAAACAGAACTTACCAGTACCAGGTACCAGCTCGCACCCAGTGAAGATATCAACGAAGCTGCTAAATTTACCCAGCTCTTAGAAGGTCTGGAAGGTTTGATAAGGGAAATTGGATAAGTTGACAGCATATGCTCAGAGTTCAGGGGTTCTTCTCAGCAGTTCCTATTAATCAAGATGGACAGTTCTTGGGACTGTTAACATTCTATTACCGTGCCAGTGTTAAAGAGGTGAATTCGTTTGCATGAGGACATGCAAAAGGCTAGGCATGGGGGGATGTTGGGCTCCGGATTTATAACATTTTCTTGCTGGTTCCTTACTCTCCTGAAGTCTTTTGTTAAGAAAATGGATTTCTTTCTGTGCTGATCATATTCTGTTACACATATATGTTCCATTGTATACAGAAATCATGAAGTGCTTCCAAAACCACAAATGAGCGAAGAATTTAATCCTCTTCTGCGGAGAATAGCTGAAATTTGCAAGAATGCAGGGTGTTGGCTTGTAGTGGATAATACTTATGATTATTTTATAGGTTGAAACATATTTGTGTAGAGGCTCCACACATTATCTATGTATTCTCTTTCTCTAAAAGCTTATGGTATGATGGGTTGCATATCCTTCTGAAGTCGAGGGCCTTGGAGCACAACTGTAACTGCTCAAAACACAAGATAATATCCCAATATGTGTTTCAATCATTGGACAAAAGCTTCCTTTGTATTTCACTGGAGCTTGGCCCTGAATGGGTGAAAGAAAGGGTTCAAAAGTTAAACAAAGATATAATTTGGATGCACTATCACCTCTTGGTGCAAATGCTGTAAAGGGCAGACAAGGAGTAATTTATCTCTGGAGAAAAGTTACCAACTGGTGCTTCTGATGATGTTGAAGTTGTTAAATGGTTTGCAAAGAGACATGGGGTTATTGTTATCCCCGATAGTGCTAGTGGAGAACCAGGGTATGTTTGTGTTTTATTTGGGAATGCTTTCTTCTCAATTTTCCGGGTAGAAAGGTCTCGGCAATATTATTCAAGATGTATATCTTATAACGCAAATTATTAAGGTCATCATTTACTTCAGTTTCTGGGGTTATTGGGCAATATGAAAAATGCCAGCCAAGATACGTTTGACTCTGAACAAGCTAAACAGAGTACTCTGCGATTTGAGGAGGAATCTCTACAGCTGGACCTTTCCTTAACAGAATAGTTGGCGCCCTCTGCCACTTCATAAATCCGTGCATGTGTAACGCAGTCATAAATCCATGCATGTGTAACGCAGGGGGGAAACTGTTTGTTTGAATCGATGGTTCTCAACAAGAACTCAATAGCTGGCATCCAAATTCGTGCATGTATAACATGGAACGATTGACTTTGCAAAACGTGTCTCAAAACGCGTCTCATCCTCCGATGATCTCTCAAAACCGTTTTGTAACTTCTTGGGCGCAAAGCCATACATGGTAAAGGATTTGAAACGTTATGTAAAGGGTTGTTATGCTCGATATGGAGAGGATGGAGAGAGCATAGAGGAGATAGAGGAATAGAACGGAGGTCGAATGCCCACGCACTTGTAGTTGTTCTTTTCAATAAAGTAATTCAGGGTTTCAGTGATACGATTCCTATTATTTCCATTTTGCTTTTGCTGTAGGTTATTCATTTTCAGTATGCGTTGATTGAAAGAACGGCCTGTTGACAGAGAAGGCAGGGCCCCCTTCGATGGAAACAGAGTTGTGTATATTCCATATTTGAACATCATCTTTCAGCCATTTTCTCATTGATTTCATAGAACAGAAATAGCATTTCATTTACCACAGAGGGTTTAACATTCCAAGCTTCAAGTTTAAATGTTATCTTTTCAGCTATTGATTAACAGAAATAGCATTTCATTTGGTTACAATAGAGAGTTTCATTGTTGCTGAGTTGTGTGAAGTAATAAGTAGCAGAATCTTAAATGTTCTCAGCCATCAGTGTGCAGTAGGTCTTTTTCACGCATATGATCACTTTTAATTAATACAGAACAGTATCGGTTAGTGCAGAGTAGTACAGAGTAGTGCAGAGCATAGTAGAGTACAGTAGCTTCTTTCGACAAGTTTCTTTTAGAAGTTCAGAGATTAGTTTGGCATTCTTTAAACCCCCTCTTCAGCCCTGCATTTCCTGTGTTGGTTCCTCTAAGTCTACCTTCCCAGGTTGACAATTAAATGTTGATTTACATGGTATATCTGCAGCTCGACAGATTCCCCATCCACTTGTGTTGGTTTTATCATTTCCCTTCTCGGGTTGTCTGAGTTATTGACCCAGGGTTCATGTCATTCGAGGTTCCAACAAAGTCTCTAAAACTATCGGCCCTTCTGGTAAACCAGAAGGCAACACAACACCCGGAGGGCACTGCACAGTCTCACCCGAGATAGCTTTAAATGGATGGCCATAAGATTCATGTGTTTATAGCCTAGGATAGAGTAGGGGATAGGGTTTTCTTGAGTAAGGTCGGATACCGTGAGCTGTAAGGGAAACTACTTATTACTTGGAGTCACCTCCGCATATCCCATAGTTTAATTTAAGCAAAGTGCAAACAAATTCCTAACAATGTATTAACTTATACATCAAGCTTAACCGTTAATAGCTGAAAGAAAGAAGAGGCATGCATACATTCGACATATTACACTAGTATTACCATGGTTCACCCCAACCTGGGATACGTCCCAAAAGATTTGTCTCTTGGCTCTTGTATTATGATAGTTATGTACTTCTGGCACCTCGCACAAACAATTCTCCATCAAACTGGGTAAGATCTATGTGAGGTGAACTAGATCACACCAGGCTCCACATCCTGCAGTCTAATCCTCAGATCTACCTTCCCTCATATCTCCTTACTCAACATCTTACAAGATCGGTTCATAACAACAAATACAATATCATCCATCCGCACAATTAGTTCAAAATAGTAACAACAACCACAAGACATAACATAACAACTACTAACTGATACTTTCGTATCTATATTTGTAAATTTCGGGATCTTCAGCTTTTTTTCAGAATATTACCAAAACCCTAACCCTTCTTATGTTAGGTCTTTCTCCCATGCACGTGTTGTTCTTCATCCAACTATCACTTTACTTGTGCATGCTTTCTTTCTTACGATCGCTATTCTTTCCCCTTCGTCCCGGTGCCAATAGGCCCCCAACACTAACATGTGACTCATCCCGAGTCACCTAATTGCTCTGTGCTTCCTCGATCTCCTTGGTGATCGTCTGGAACTGTTCCTGCAACTCTTTTGCTTTTGTCAATGCCTACGCAGTTTTCTTCTTGATGGTGTTGACTGTCTGAGCTACCACTTCCTCGCTCATTAGTCCTGAGCATTCATCAATCCTGAGCATTCTAGGTGAGTCTGTGCTATCTATTTTCTGGATTCTTCTACATGCGCGAGTATTTCTGCTACCCGTTCCTGCAACGGTTCTATTTGAGCCTAACGCTCTTGTTTCTGTGTTTGCGCAGTGATAAGTTATGCCTATATCTTCTTCAAATATTGCATTCCCTTGACTCGTTCCATAATTGGTATGATCTTCTATCGTTGCTTGAGTTCTTGGATCGTTGCATTGATCCTCTCCTCCTCCTTTTCCCAGTGTTGGACTTGTGGGTCCTCTTCCAGCCTTGTCTAAAGTTGCACTGCTTTATCCAGCAAGTCAGTTGTCGTGTTGACCTGTTTTCCTAGCTCCTCCAGTTGCATTGTTGCTTCCTACTTCCATTGTTCCTTCATTGTTGGTGGAGTTGTCAGTCTAATCTATCCGTGGAGAGTCTCGGTCTCCTTCTGATACTGATCAATTGCCTGCGCAATCTGGTCAATCTTCTTTGCAGCTAGGAGTTCATTTCCTTGCGCAGTAGCTGGGAGTTTCCCAAAAATTTCTTCCACTCTGCATTCCAGCTTGTTTCTGCATTCTTTCTCCTCCTAACTCTTAGATTTGGCCTGTGCACAAACTAATTCCAACGCTTCACGCTTCTTTGTTACTTGTTGTATCTCAACTAAGTGTTTATGTGCTCGAGACTATATCTTGTGGTCGATGCTAACTTGTAGTTTGTATAAGGATTTTGATGGAATCCGTGTTAGGACCAATTGGATATGATCCAAATCCTCCAGTGGTGTCTGTCACATGATTTCATCCATTTGCAGCATGCTAGGCTTTATATAGACCGTGGAATGTGCATGTGGTATCGTAAGAACTGGGTTACGTTCTTCTACCTCCACCCTTTCTGTGGTCTGTGTGGTTGATGGCTCTATGCCTCTACTGCTACTCGTGATCTGGGCTTCCCCGAATTTCTGAAGGAGTTGTCCCATTTCTGTCAGTTCCTTCTACATTTTATCCCTGTGGTGTGTGGCATGATCAAAATCTTCTGTGAGGCAGTCTTGGACCATCCTGGAAATCATCTCTCCATCATCCTCCATGATTGTATAGTCCAGTGGTGGTCGTTGTGCCTTCATTTTATTTCGCACCTCTCTGTCCTGTACCGCTGGTCTCTTAGCTCCCCTTGGTTCCTATGTGATGGGGTTTGATGCGTTTTCCTATGCTCCCTCAGCCGGTTTCCTCTGTCCATTGGTCGGATGGGTGGTTTTTGTCCTCCCTTTCTGGGTCCCTGGCTGCTCTAAGCTGTCGTCTTCCTGAGTCAACTTGGGTTGGCCCATTCTTTGTCTCTTGGGTACGGGGATTTGTGGAGGCTATGTATCCACTTGCGCAAACCCTCCTTATGCTGTTTGTCCTGGTACTACTATGGGTATGGTTGGAATCCTCCATTCATTAGGTCATTCACTGATGATCATGTTGATATCACCCTCAGTGATGCAGTAGCACATCTGTAGCCACTGTTTATCTAGGTCCTACCTTGGTTGTATCCACATGGCTTGTCTCCTAGCCCATAAATTAGTGATGTCCCCGTATCATGTGACAGCCTCTGGTGTTATTCTCCATGCTCGGTTGATGGCTTCCTGTATCTCCCGTAGGTAAGCTTCAAATATGATTCCATTCTCCCTCTTATGCTTCGCTAGTGGCCCGGATCTAAGGACACGATATCTTGCTCCTCCTGGTTGTGGTGTAGTAGCAAAGATGACGTATTCTGGTTCTCTCCATCCCATGAAAGCTATGAGAGTGATGAGCCATGAGTAATGAAATGCCATACATGTGTCCTGCGCGTATTTGCAATCTACTTGGAACAAGTTTGATAGGTATGGAGCCCAACTCATGAAGGTTCCTTCTGCGCACTGAGCTGCAACAGCAATGACTCCTGCCGGTACTTCGTCTTTGCGGCATTTTTGTAGTAGTTTGCAGGCTAAGATTTTTGCACCAAATTGTGTCACGACATCATTTATCCGTTTGATTATAATGCCTCTTGTTCCCCTGTCAGTGCCATATTTCTTCTTCATCTCTTATGCCAATGTTTTTTCCTTGGACTTATCATCCAGAATCAGTGTGGGATCCATACCCTCGGTGGGTAGGCCTGTAATCTGCGTGATAAGTTCGAAAGTTATGGGGATGGTTTTGTCCAGCCATATATCCCCTCCATGTGTAACTGCTAACAATTTCTTAACGCATGTCGTCGCATATTGTCCTCTGCCAAAGTGTGGTATCTTCAACAACCCTAGAGTTTCTATTTTGTCCAGTCCAGTGGCCCACTGGTGTGGCTGAGTGATGGTTTCTCCAAGATGGTTCACGACTATTTTCTGCATAAAGACCTGTGGTGCAAGTTCTGGATATTTGGTTTCATCTTCTACATCATGGTTGGAATACTTGAGCTTCCCAACATGACCTAATAGTTGTGGGTCCACCTATACCCCCTTTGGTATGCGAGGTAGCACAATCTTTGTAGCTGGTTTCTTTCGAGGTGAGCTCGTATCTGAATTCGGTCCTCCTACTACAATGGTTGGCTTGAGGTTCTAGCAGCTTCTGGTTTCTCCTTCGCAATCCATTTTTCCCAAGCCATGGCCATTACACCCGTCAGCTCGGCCGAAAAAAAATCTGTGATGGGTATTTGTGGAACGTCTAGTTGTACTACTGCGTCTGGGTTTTGTGCGCTTCTATTAGCTTCTATGGTTGCTTCGGCGTTTTTTGTTGGGTTTCTTTTTCTTTGTTCTAAGGCTCGTGCACCGCTGTTGGTGTATCCTGTTCCGTGGCTTATGTTTGTGGTTGTGAAACCTCCTCTAGTATTTGTGTGGACTCTACTGATATTTCCTCTGGCGATGGGATTTCGTCAATATCGACAATCTCAGGTGGCTTTTGTTTGCTTTCTTCCAGTGGTCCTCACGACCTCGTCTGAGCCCTGGTTGATCTGGTTGTTTGGCCTAGTTCTGCAAGCTTCGGTGGTGCCATAATGGTGTCTTTTGAACGTTTGTTGAGTTCGAATGGCTTCGGTGAGATCTGTGTTTTTGCTCTATTCATTCTAGTTGGTTTTGCTCTTTTTTTGTTCTCCTTTTGCGAATAGGCTAACTGCTTATGTGCTCATGTGTTGTATGGGCTCGTCATGAAGCTTGTTGAGGAAAATTCCTCCATCATGTGATTAATGCACCATAACTGTAGGTTCAATGCATCTGCGGTGGTTTAGTACTTGTCATTATGCCTGCTCTGTCGTCTCCAGTTGACACGTTTAGTGTGACATCCCATCCATCCTTGCCTTTCTTTAACTCTGTTTCTTGCTGTCCTGTCAGCCTGCTTTTGCCATTTTTCCCACTTGTTTCCCTTTTCAGTATAGCCATTTTCTTTTTCCTTGCTGGCTTCGTGTTTCATATGCGGCTTGTCCATCATCTTGCACGTTGTTTTCAGGCATTTTTTTTTTTTTTATGTTGCACGATGGGTGGTTGACTGTCCTTGTATAGATTCAGCTGGCTCCCGTTGATCATTCCTCTAAGGTCTATGCCTGCTAGATCTCTTAACTGTATAGCTCCTCCATTTGTGACATCTTTTACCTCGTATGGTCCTAGCCAATGCATTCTAAGCTTTCTTAGATGCTGCAACGATTTACTGTCGTAGAGTAATACTAGATCTCCTTCCTTGAACGTATTCCTCTTGATGTGGTGGTCATGCCAAGCTTTGTCTATTTCTTTCTGTACTTGTTGATGGAATCCTGCCAAGATTCGGTCTTCCTCCATCGACAGTAACTGATTCATTCTTTCCTGTACTGCGCCTCGTTTTGTCATTTGCGTAATAGCTGCTACACGTAGGCTGGGTATTAAGAATTATAAGGGCACTACTGCTTCTTGACCATAGACTAGTTTGAATGGTGTGTGGTCGGTCATCTTTTTGCATGTGGTTCTATACGCCCATAGTATTGCTAGTACCTTGAGATCCCAATCGTCCCTGTTGACATTGCATATCTTTGTCAAGGCATTTTCTAGAATTTTGTTGAAGGCTTTTACCATTCCATTTGCATGTGGATGATACAGTGTGTTTTTTTGGTGATGAACTTCAAACTCTTCTAGCATCTCTCGGATGGTGTTGTTTATGAAGTGCGTTCCTTGGTCACTCATCAAAATTCTTGGGCACCCAAATCTAGTAATTACCTGTTGAAACAGAAAGTGTGAAGTTGTCTTTGTGCTACAATATTTTACTGGTGCAGCTTCTACCCATCTTGTTAGGTATTCCATTGTGGTGATAATATATCTCTCCCCCATTATTTTGGCTTGTGGGTTAGTATGTCCCACGAAATCTATCGCCCATTTGTCGAATGCCTGAAGTGTCACTTGTGGTCGTAGTGGCATCTTGTCCCTTCTGTTGGGTTTTCCTACCCTTTGACAGACATCGCATTGCTGACAGTATTCTTTTGAGTCTATGTGGATCGTTGGCCACCATAATCCTTTGTGTAGTACCTTTTGCATAGTAGCATTTCCTGCATAATACCCTCCTGCTATTCCCTCGTGGGATTCTGCTAAAATTCTTGGTCATTCATGGTCTAGTACGTATCTTCATAAGATGATGTCTGTGCCCATCCTGTATAGATGTATTATGATCAATTGATAGTCAGCTGCGAGGACTACCAGGTTCTTCTTCTGTGCAGTGGTATATTCTTGCGGTGTAGTACCTGTGCTCAAGTACTGGATGATCTCTGTGAAGTAATCGTTAGCAATCTGTACTGAGAATAGCTGTGCATCTGGAAAGTTGTCTTCTAAATTCATTGGTTCCTCTCCATTTGTGACCCTCGATAGGTGGTCAGGTCCTGCATTCAGTTTTCCTGGTTTAACTATTACCTCAAAGTCAAATTCTTGAAATAGCAATAACCAACGACAGATTCTCGCCCCCAACACTGGCTTGTTGACTAGGTATTTCAGGGCTGAGTGATCTGTAAACATCTTAAAGTGTTTTCCCAATAGGTAATGTCTATATTTCTGTAGAGCATAGACCATATATAGGCCTTCTCTTTCTGTCATGTTATAATTTTGTTATGAGTCTGATAATTTTCTGCTTGCGAACACTATCAGGTGATCCATGTCTCCTGCTCCTGGTTGCACTAAGATAGTTCCAAGTGTTATCGCTGATGCATCTACATGTACATGGAATGTCTTCTCCCAATCTGGAAATACCAACATTGGTGTGGCGACCATCTTTTCCTTCAGGGTATCCAGACCATGTTGGCACTCGTCGTTCTATTGGTGCTTTGTATCCTTCCTTAACAGTTTTTCCATTGGCACTGTAATCTGCGCGTAGCCTTTGATGAATTTTCTGTAATATCCCGTATGTCCTAACATTGCTCTTAGTTGGCGGACTATTTTTGGTACTGGTAGATTAACAATGACTATGATTTTGGCCGGATCCACTAACAAACCCTGTTTTCATACTATGTGTCCCAATAATATCCCAAATGGTGTTCCAAATATGCATTTCTTGATATTCAGTGATATTTGGCACTGTCTGCATCGTTCTAGCATCAGTCGTAAAACTTCCACATGGTTTTTCAATAGGCTATAGACCATCCAATCATCCAGGTATACTTCAAGAAATTGGTGGATGAATTCCTTAAATGTTGCAATGACCACTCTGGAGAATATCGCAGGTGCATTCTTCAGTCCGGGCGGCATGAGTGTATACTGATAAGATCCCCATTCTGTCACAAACGTGGTCTTGTGTCTATCCTCCTATGCTATCTTAATCTGATGATATCCTGAGAATCCATCGGTGAATGAGTAGGCTTCGTGGCCTCCTACGTTCTCGAGTACTTCATTCGTGAACGGTGTGGGGAATGGGTCGTGTAGGCATGCATCGTTCAACTTCCTCAAGTCAACTCATATCCTGATCCCTCTTCCCTGTTTCTTATCCTGTACTACCATTGGGCTTATCCATTTTGATTCTTCGATTGGTTTGATGATGCCGGCCTTGAGAATCCTGTCGATCTTGTCTTTAAATTTCAATTTCTAGATGGGGTTTAATCTATATGGTTGTTGTTTAATGGGTCTCGCATCAGGTCTGAGTGGTATCTTCATTTCTCCTAGTTCTCTAGATATGCCTTTCATCTCTGTAAAGGTTGTGGGAAAACGGTCATTGTATTCGCGCAACAATTCTATGATGCTTTCGAATGTCTGTTCATCCCAGTAATCTCAAATGCTGGCCATTTTGGGCTGCTTGGTGGTCCCTATGTTAACCTTATTTATCTTGATCGACACAAAGATGACCTCTGACTCTAAGGGTGCTCCTTCCACATCTCTCTCACCTTCGACTTCTTCGATCTGAATATCGTGTGGATCATCTTCATCCGGGGCTTCCTCCTATACATGATAGCATGATAGTAGATCCTTGACTGTCTGCTTATTCCGTTGTTGTACCTCTTTGATAGCTTCTACTTCCGGTTTTTCGATGAATATGACGTTTCTGATCCGTTTCAGGGCCGCATCTATGTTGGGGTTCTCATGCTCAAATGCGAAAGTGACTATAAAGTTCTGTTGGAGTGTTTCCCATGTCTTGGTTTCTTTACACATTTCCTGGTTCGTATACTAATTCGTCGATATGCCCTCTAAAGTATGAATGAAGTGGTGAGACATTTCGTTGGTGGCGTCATTTTCCACCATATTTGAAACACCTCCAAGTGTCCTGCTGGTGTGCCTAGTCCATCATATTTATGGTGTTTGTTACCTGTTTTTTTTGTGTCGAACCTTATGCGTAGTAATCGCTTACATTGGTACCAATCTGTGATAGTCTCTTTGTGTTCACCCCACCATCTTGCGGGTGTATCCTTTAGTGCTAAATCTAGTGCTAGCAATATCTATTTTTCTAAAACTTCATCTTCATATTGTGTCAAGTAAGTTTCCAAATCATTTAGCCCGTGAAAACTAGGTGGTTCTCTGATTTCTGTGCCAATCCACCTTACTGCGTAGTCTATTCTGGCACACCTTCTCGTGGATACTTCATGTAGTCTTTTCTGCCAGTTTTCTAACCCGGTGTCTGAGTCTGTTGTACATGAAGTAACGCTCCACCAACTGAGTACCCTATTTGTAGTTGGGTTTATATAGTCCACATCGCGCACAGTTGTTCTGTACAACTGGTCGATCTCTTCTAAACCCAGACAAGTGGGTTCTACGAACCTCTCCCCTCCTGATGGGTCGAGTGGGGCTATGACCCTATATTCCCCTGACTCGAATATCATTTTTCTAGTTTTTAAGTTGATTATGGCTTGGTTATTGAACGCCCAATATAGACCAAGTAGCTTCGGGTAAGGTGTTGTATCGTCTGCTATTTCGATGACTTCAAAGTCTTCTTTAGTGCACACACCATCCAGATCTATTGTTACTCCTTTCAGTCTACCTATCGGTAGGAATCTATGTTGGTTTTCTAGTTTTAATTGAACAGTTGAGTATTCCAGTGTAGGTTCTCCCATGCATTGCCATGTAGCTTTTGGTAGTGCATTCACTTCGGATCCTAGATCTAGTATAATATCTCCCATATTGAAATCCCCAATGTTATCATTTAATCTAAATTCCCTACTTGTTCTTCTTCTTGTGTGTAGGTGGTTGACAGTTTTCAATTCTGGCTTCTGTTCCGTCTTGCCGCTACATTTTTCTAGGATGTTTTTCAATATTTGGATAGATGAAGGATCACTTAACATTTTGATGCATGATTGAAAAAATTCTTTGATTGTACTTACTTGTTCCTTGGGTTGTATTCTGTTGGTATGGTCCAGTGATGGTGACATTTCATATTCTGGAGTTTCCTTTCTCTGTTGTATAGTCGACATAATGTTCTCCTTCTAGAATTCTTGTCGGGCTTCTGTAAACATCTCCTTCTCCTTATGCGCGTCGAACTGCTTCTTGGGGTGAGTGTTCTTCTTTACCCATTGGTTCTACACTAATTCCTATCGAACTGCGTCATTTCATGTTTTCGTTCCTCCTCAAGTGACTATATTGATGTTTCATCCGTCATCCCTTGCTTCGGTTGAAATCCACTAAACATTCTGGTTATTTTGATTCCTTTTTTCCTCGATCTTTATAAGTAATGTCAGACATTCCTCTGTATCATGGTCCTATGCGCAAAAATACATACAAGTCGTTGGTGGCAGTGGACATTCCCGTGCGTAATGTCTTGGTTGTTAATAATTATGACATCTAACAGGTCCTCTACCGCATCTGAAACCTCCTCTGGCTCATCCTGCTCCTCTATAATCTGCGCAGTCACCTCGTGGCGGGTTGTACTGTGGTCCCTGATTATACTATGCGGTATTATACTGGGGTTGTGTTGGGTTGTACTGTGGCTGCGCATTATTGTAAGGTTGCGACGTAGTATTATACTACTGTTGCGCAGTGTTGTATGGTGTTGGGGCTTCATTGAACTGTGGTGCTTCCTGTCCAGTCATCATTTATGCATGTACCTTATATGCATCTGATGTTCTTTCCCACATCAGCTCCATAGTTCTGCAATCTTTGTCATCATGGCCGACTGACTTACAAAAGGTGCAATATGAGTTCTTTGGAACTGTTTGGTATTTCTGCATCATCATACAGTGGTAAGGGTCGTGACCCGTTTTCTTGCATATTTCGTACCATAATCCTCCTTGTGGTAGTGAGTTTGGAATCCCTGTCATCATATACTGTGTGAATGTTGGGCATTCATTCTTATGGTTTCCTTCTGTCCTGCAGGTAGTGCACCAAACGGCTTCTCATTTGTCCTTGTTCTTATTCTGGTTCAGCTAAAATGTTAAGTTCTTCAGATCCTCCTTCAGTTCTTCGATAGCCAGGTCCGTCTATTGGTACTGATTCTCTTCCAATTGCAAGGCTACCTGTAGAGCCTCTATCTGCATCTGAAACTTATGTTGTCGTAATGGATATTTTAAGTGTGTGAGTAGTGAGTTGAAAAACAAGTGTCGATGCTACATATCGGTCATAAGGTATTTTAACTTTCCTTTTAGTAGCTTAAATCTTTGATCAATCTCCCATACCGATTCTCTTGGTTTATGTCTTATTTCAATCATCTCATTCATGTATTGATCCTTTGAGCTCAGCTTCTGGAACTCATTGGTCAAGAGTTTCTTAATTTCGTCCAGTGTTCTTGTTGTTCCAGGAACATTGTTCGTGTCTAGACTCATGTAACAGTCTAGTGCACGGTCCCTTAGTGTGATCGATAGCTATGCAAGTTTGGTGTCTTCATCAATGATCTGCTTTGCTTCCCAGATCTTTACGCAAATTAACATCATGTATTAATCAATCTCTCATACTGATTCTCCTGGTTTCTGTCTTATTTCAATCATCTCGTTCATGTATTGATCCTCTGAGCTTGGCTTCTGGAACTCATTGATCAAGAGTTTCTTAATTTCGTCCAGTGTTCTTGTTGTTCCGGGAACACTGTTCAGGGTCTTCTATCACTTCCCCTCAGAACTCTGGTAATCTAATAGTAGGATCGTGTCCTGCCATTCCAAATAATGGGCTACTCCCTCCTCCACGCGGTGTAGATACTTGACTAAGGTTGCCTGAACTGTCTCCTCCAATTGTTTCCCTTTGTGTCGATGTACTTCCTACTGTCGGACTTCCTCTAAATGTTGGTTGTCTAAACGGTGGTGTTCTTCTTGGTGTATTGGTCGCACATGGGTTTATGGGTTCCACACTGACATTAATATTGAAGGGATGGCTATCTTCTCCTCCTGTTCTTGGGCCTCTTGTTTTCCTCTCATATGTGACGCACAAGATTTCCTCAATCTACTCCACAGCCTGAAGATCCTCTACCCCTTCCTCATTGCTGGCCAATCCCTCCCTCTCGGCTATGGCTCTCTTCTTGGTATTCACCTTATATTGGTAGAGTGCTCCGCTACTCGTTGTTCCTGATGACGCCAAGATCCACTTGAGCTGGTCATCATCCATCAAGATGGGGTCCAAGGGTTCCTCTTCCTTCTTCTTTGTATCCTTCCCTCCTTCCATTCCTCCTCTCTCTGTCAATGCTTCCCCCCTTACCCCATGCGCGCAGGGAATTATAGCTATCTGATTCCATTGTCATGACACCTTTGTTATATAGCAGTATCTTGATAGAAGTATATAGTGATCGAATGTACCTTCCTCTAGGTCCTCATAGGAAGTCTTTCTCAGTTGCACTGTATGAATTTGTTGTGTCTACCGCAAATTCTGTGATGAAGCCTGTCACAATACTGTCAAGCCAAAAGTTGACTGCATGGGTGAATTTTTTGTTCACCTGTTGTAGCTGTTAGATCTATACTGGAGTCCAATCTAGCTGTCGAATCTGGTTTGTCTCATGGTTATCCTTTAACCTTAAGATCCACTCCTGTCGTAGATGCTAAAAGTCATAAAAAAAGACTTCGTGTAAATCTGTAAATACATATTTATCCAGGTATTTACACGGTGTGATCCTGGGCTTTCTATTGTCTTTCTGTGCAAACTCTAGCTCTTTAGTTCTCAACCAGCCCTTGATTTATTCTCTCGTGGGGTTCCAAGTCTCAACATCCCCTTCTAACAGCTCATTTCTCTTCCTTTGGTTCTTTATTCATTCTATCTCATCTACTCAGTCATTTCTTGTTCCTCTTAACACGACAACGCAACCATTTGTTGGTTTTATCATTTCCCTTCTCAGGTTGTCTGATTTATTGACCCAGGGTTCATGTCATTCAGGGTTCCAACAAAGTCTCTAAAACTATCGTCCCTTCTGGTAAACCATAAGGCAACACAACACCCGGAAGGCACTACGCAGACTCACCCAAGATAGCTTTAAATGGGTGGTCGTAAGACTCAGGTGTTTACAGCTTAGGAAAGAGTAGGGGATAGGGTTTTCTTGAGTAAGGCCAGATACCGTGAGCTATAAGGGAAACTACTTATTACTTGGAGTCACCTTCGCATATCCCACAGTTTAATTTAAGCAAAGTGAAAACAGATTCATAACAATGTATTAACTCATCCATCAAGCTTAACCATTAATAGTTGAAAGAAAGAAGAGACATGCATACATTCGACATATTACACGAGCATTACCGTGGTTCACCCCCTCCTGGGCTACGTCCACAAAGATTTGGCTCTTGGCTCTTGTATTATGATAGTTCTGTACTTCTGGTGCCTCGCTAGTACAATTCTCCATCAAACTAGGTAAGATCTATGTGAGGCGAACTAGATCGCACCAGGCTCCACAGCCTGCGGTCTAATCCTCGGATCTACCTTCCCTCATATCTCCTTTGCTCAACAGATTACAAGATCGGTTCATAACAACAAATACAATATCATCCATCCTCACAATTAATTCAAAACAGTAACAACAGCCACAAGACATAACATAACAACTACTAACTCATACTTTTGTATCTATATTTATACATTTCGGGCTCTTCAGCCTTTTTTCATAATATTACCAAAAACCTAACCCTTCTTATGTTAGGTATTTCTCCCATGCACGTGTTGTTCTTCCTCCAGCTGTCTCTTTCCTTGTGCACGCATTCTTGCATGCGTGCGTGTTGTTCTTCCTCCAGCTACCGCTTTCCTTGTGCATGCTTTCTTTCTCACGATCGTTCTTCTTTCCCCTTTGGCCTGGTGCCAACAACTTGGCACCTTGCACATTCATCCATGGAGTTGTCTACCTTGTAATTCACACATGTGGAGTGGTTGTATGCATGAACATTCTTGGATGGAACATTTCATGTGGACACTTGACATTTGAATTGGCTTGATGCCTATTTTTGGTGTTGTGTCCACTTCATGAGAATTATTTGATGCATACTACTACTATTTTTGGATGAGGATGAATTTATTTGAGAGGATAATATCCACATGTTGTAACATGGTCAACCATGGATTGAGGAGAGATCTAACTAATTCATTATTATAATATTTATTTGAATTCTCATGGAGTTAGTTAGAAAATAATAATATTTTATTGTATAAGAGAATAGACTCACTCTATAAACAAGAGTTCTCTCTCTCCCTCCATTGTAAAGGGTGAAAAATTTAGGTATTTAGGAGCTCTTTTCTTGGGCTACATTGTAGAACAATTTGGCAAGCTTAATGGATAATTTGAGGTATACTTTCATTTGATGTGAGGCTTTATTATGCACTTATATTTTATGTGTTGATTTTGTATTAAGAAATATATGTAATTGTTGACTCCATGTTTTTCCTACTTTTTGTCTACTATAAGTCTCTTTTTGTACATAACGATCATACATTTTGCATCTGTGTTTCCTTTCTTGAGCTTATTATCAAGTTATTTTCATGAAATTTATATGGGATACGAATAAGGTATGTGTTGAATTTATTTGATAGCTTAATGTGAAATTTATGTTTAATTAAATGAGTGTAATTGCTTAATACTTGCTAATTTGATTAAACAAGAAAAAATGTGATCCACACCTTCATCTGACCCTTAATCTGGTAACCCAAATTTTCAGCAGACAGATTTGGACCTCCATCTGACCCTTATTACGGAACTCGGAGTGCAACAGATTTGGTCGTTAGCATACTTGTGAGTGTTTTCAGGCAAAACTAGAACATGGGTTTTTTACCCATTATTGCCCTCTTGTTATGGCTCATATTGTATTTCGATTTAGACATTTAAATCTATCTCCTATATTCGAGCTACAATTTTAAGACTCATTGCCTATTAATAGAACAATTAAACAATTTTTTGGTTTTGAGAGAGAGTCGACCCTTTCAGTGGTCGACCTCTCGGACTCTATATATACCTGAAGCCACAAAACACAAAAGAGATGTCTATGATGAGATAATTGTCACAATGTTGAAGGACTTGTCACTGTTATATACATATTTCTGGTTTTTAATGAAATCCGAGTTGATGTGCTAAATTGTGATTGTTCTAAAAGTCGGAGTACAACTACCTGGGGGGGCCACCATTAGTTTGTGCATTCTTATTTTGTTGTACATTCATATTTATATAACTCTTTCTTTTGCAGGTCACTCATTCAAATTGTTTTTGTTAATTACAAACATTTTGCTAACTGTGTCACAACTGAAGAATTGTGCATATTCCTTAAGAGACTGTTTATAGCTCATTTAACTTGTATTGTGAATATTTTAAGTTAATCCTTGCAGGACTGTGTAATCATATCTTTGTGAATACATTTCCAGTTTAAGTGTGACAATCTAATCTCTGATTCTGACAAGAACATGTGTGCAACATATTGATATTCCTTGAATGGCAAAGTTTTCAGTAGATTGTTTAGTTTTCACTTTACATTTTTCCATAGAAGTCAGTGTCAAATTCATTCCATTTGAAGTAGCCATCGTATTTATATGTCATCGTGATATAATTCGCCATCGTAGACACAACCACCGTATTTAGATGTCATCGTGATATAATTCTCCATCGTAGACACATATAGATGATGTTGTTTTCACTTTTCAGTAGGATAGTGTAAACTAGATAATATTGTTTACCTTTTTCAATAAGATTAGTGTGAAAACTAGATGATGTTGCTTATTTTCCGCATTGTATAAGTAAAGATGATTTCTTAGTTTAGTTTTAAAAGCCATTTTAAAGTAGAATTCACTTAAAGTAATTGTTTTTGGAAAAGATAACTTATTCTCATTGCATACTCATAGATTGTTGTTTATAAGTAGCTCTACATATCAAATAGATTTTGGTTTGCTTGAAATCTTTTACATCATCTTTTGAAAATAGAATTGTAGGTTGAAAGCATAGTTCTGATCCCTAGGGTAGATTACTCTCCTTTGCTTGTTCAATTCACTTTCTAGAATTCATTCCAATACTTGGATTTATTCATAGAATATGGTGGTAGGAATATATAAACAGTTGGCTCTTGTTCTATCTTGACTCATACTATGTTACAACTCGAATATTACTTGCCCTGGTCAATAATTTAATCAAGGGAAATTAGTTATATAATTTACCCATCAGCAACATGTTGTGATTGCCATTATAATGAACCATGCTTCATTTTGGATAGAGTAATGTGAGGTTTCAACTCTCTAATTTCTATTATTATTATGTTAGCCTACATGATTCTTATTATTGTGTCCTCAAGTCTTAACTAGGATGGGACTTCAATCTTTTTTCAAATTTAGGTCCTTGAGAACCATTAATTGTGTATGGATTTAGCACTTAGCAATATTTTCCACCATAAGAGATTTGTTAATATGTAACACAAGTATTTATAATAACTTTAGAGAAAATGAACTATTCTTACTTACATAGAATTCCTTAACACTTTAAAAAGTAATTAAATAAATTCATAGATTCATCAACATAGTATGCAGAAACAATGAGATTCATAAAAAAAATGTGCCATGAAATACACACACACACACACACACACACAACATCGTCTAAATTGTACATTTTTTACAAATTGGCACATCGTGCCCAATATACAAAATGACTGTCATTGGTCACTCATTGACCACTGCCACCCTCGCCACCCTCAAGAGAAACCTCAAAATTGATCTTTCTTCTCTTACTAGAAGCAACTTGAGTGGTTTTGCGCCTGGGTGTGGTTCATTTCCTCGAAGAATACACAAAGAGAAAACACTGTTATAATTTTTTTCCACAATGAATTAAAAGACTTACAAAATGATACTTTGTAATTCAACATAATATAACTCACTGTAGATGGTACTAACAATCGTGAGGGAGTTACCCTTATATGTGATCCTAATCTCTCAATAATGCCACCCTACATTAGTTACAAGGATGAAATCATGAAATTTGAACAAATATGCATAAAATCAATTCCATTCATGATACATAAAACTTGATCATCAACACATTATATCACCACGAATATCTTCGACGTCGATGGAGAGTCGTTGGAAGGTGGAGAAATCAGCTATATAACCTGCTCCAAGGAAACATCTATTGTGGTATTCATGGTGGATGGAACAGATGGAAATGATGGTGGGGGTGGGTGGCATATGGGTGCATCCACTGTGGATATTTACAATGGAAGAGGTGGTGCAGATGGGTGGTCTACAGGTGCATCCACTAAGGATGCACTAAATAATAAATATACTAGGGATGGGCAGCGATGAACTCCCATGGGCTATAAAAGAAATGGAATAATGCCTAGCATGGAAATAGGTAACCCAAAATTCTTGGTTGTTTTCCCAGGGATTGAACTAGTACTATAACTAGTGAAAATATCAAGATCCTGCATACATATTAATAATATTGTTATTAGTACCAAATAGTAAAATCCAACAACATAAATACAAAAAATTTGAGATTTAAATCAACCCATGATACCTGTGAAGTTGTTGGGCCATTGGTTTAGATTTATGGACAGATGGTTTGGATAGTTGGTTGTCATTGATGTCAACCCTTGGAGAGTGATATTGGAGATTGATGTCAACCCTTAGAGATCGATGTCAACCCTTGGAGAAGTTTAGTGATGTGGATGATATTGTTGACTATCATTTGTATAATCGATAGTGATGGTGAGTTAGTTGATGATTGATGATGAGTCAATAGATGTGATGGATACACCTTGAATAATTCTGGTAGCATATTCTGGTAGCCCTGATACCCAAATTGCTTTTAGGAATATAGACATGATGGATAATGTTAATGCATGCATGAACCTCATAGATGGACAATATTTATCGAGTTTTTTCTGTTGATATGTGGAACGCCATGTGGTTCCTCACGATTAGGAAGATATGGCCTTGTAAATTTGGAGGCCTCGAAGTGTGGTCAAGAAGCCCCTAGTTGGTTATAAGTTAGTTAATGAAAGGGTAAAGTTGTTGTAGCAAGAAAACCATAGAATCCCTAAAGTAATAAGGGGAGTTACCTAGAATTTGTATAAGTACACCTCATGGAGTCATTCACTTGTACATTAACATACACTTACATTTAACATATATCTTGTGATCTAGTGAATTGTTATGGTCTAGTGATTTTGTTATGGTCTATTTTGGTATCTTTGTGAATACGATGGGAAGTCTGAGGAAGTGGAAAAGGTGCAAGAATCATGCGAAAGTTTCAGAGCTGCAGAAGGAAAGGGTTTTTGAAAAACCCTAATTACTGAGACACTCGCTTGTTGCACTATACTTGACTAGTGAGGCATTCGCTTGTTTATCCATAGTTGTCTAGGGAGGCACTTGCTTGTTTTCCCCTAGTTTTCTATCGAGGCACTTGCAAATTTGAGGAAATGTTAGTTCTTGATTGTTGAAGGATCGTGGAAGTGGTTACAGGCCTGTTTATAGTACAACATGTAAGCTACATGATTAGAGGTAAGGTTAACGATTATGATTATGATTTTATGATACAAGCATGGTGATTATAGTATGTGACATGGTACATCTTGTTAATGTTATGGTGCATTGATTAGAGGTATTAGTGGTTGGTTGTTTTTTGGTTTAGTTACATGTTATGGTGCATACTTAAGGCTTGGTATATTGTGTTATGAGGTTGTATCTTGGTGACTTTGAGGAGCATGCTTGAGGTATGTAGTTGAGGGATTTGGTATATGACATGGTACATCATTGGATGCATGGTATATGGTTGTTGAGGTATACTTATTGAGACACATTGTTGGTATACTTCTTGGTTTATTGATACTTGGTATATGGTTGATATTTTAGAGGTCTACCATTGATAGTGACACATTGTTGAGGTATATTCTTGGCACATGGTTGATGGTACATGACATATGGTTCATGGTTGATGCTATGGTACAAGATTGATGCTTGACATGGTATATGAGATATATTTCATGGTATATGGTTTAGGGTATATGATATGGTACAGGATTGATACTTGTATGGTACAGGACTTTGTGTATGGTTGATGCACTTGTTGTGTTAGAGGTTTATGATATAGGTTGATGTACATGGCTGATGTACATTATTGATGTGCATGGTTGGCACATGGTAGAGGTACAGGTTGATGCATGGTTGAGACATGTATCTTGTGATGATATGTGGTGATCTTGGTGCATGCTTGGTTGAGGCATGTGTTTGTTGGAAATCTAGTTGAGAGGTGTCTTTGGTATTGAGAGGATCTGGTTGAGTATCATTGACAGTGGTGATGACAGTGACAGTGGAAGTGACAGTGAAAGTGGTAGTGATATTGGCAGTGATAGTGACAGTGGAAAAGATAGTGACAATGAAATAACAGTGATAGAGTCCATGAAAATTGGTCTACACTTATATTTCATGGTGGTAGGACAAGGCAAGGAAAGGGGTTTGCATCCTCCTTCCAGTTGGAGCCGGAGAATCAGAGAGTTGGAGCACCCTTCAGTTTGGATCTTGAGAACTAGGTGGTTGTATCCACCTTTCGGTTGGAGCTGGAGAACCTAGGGGGTTGTAGCTTCTTCTAGTTGGAGCCAGAGAATCAGGGAGTTGTAGCTTCCTTCAAGTTGGATCCTGAGAATAGGGGGTTGGAGCCTCCTTCTAGTTGCAGCTAGAGAATTTGGAAGTTGGTACTTCCTATGAATGAATTCTTGATATATATAAGAAA
>ML797783.1:126708-140216 GCA_009831015.1 Picea engelmannii | reverse complement strand
AGAAATGGAGTTTCTGGAAATCATCTCATTGGGCATGGCTTATAGATACACTGTCAATATCGGGCAGAAAGTTAAGCAGAAAAGGCGAGAGTTTGGATCTGCAAACCCCTCACATCCGAAGCAGGGCAAAGGCAACCCCAACCCACGCATCAAAGGACCAAGTCTATATGGCCGCCCTAAGGACATCCAATCCAAGCCGCAACCCAAGAAGGGAAATGAGAATATGAAGAAGGACACGGGAAAATGGTGTGAATACCATAAAAGCAATTGGTACAACACTGAAGAATGTCACTCCAAGCAGTCACCCATGGCTGAATTGAAGGCTTTCGATTCAAAGGACGATTATGATTCTGAATCAAATCTTCAAGGAGGGAAGCAAATTATCGATGTTGAACCCAATGCCATTGTCTCTACCACCAAAGTCCGATCAAGTGAAACAAAAGAACCATAGGAAGGGGAACGTCTCTTTGGCTTAACAAATGCACCAACCAATTTCATGAGGTTGATGGATGATGTATTGAGACCCTTCACCAACTCCTTTGTGGTGGTGTATTTGGATTGCATCTTGATCTTCAGCAGAACGTGGGAGGAGCACATGCGGCATATTCAACAGGTTTTGAGCACTTTGCGACAACACAAGCTATATGCCAACTTGGAAAAATGCTCTTTTGGCATGAACAGGGTCCAATACTTGGGATACATTGTTGATGAGCATGGGGTACATGTTGATCCAACTAAGATCCAATTCATCCGTGAGTGGCCAGCCCCGACCACACTGACTGAGCTTCGTAGCTTCTTGGAACTAGCCAACTTCTACCTACGTTTCATGTTGGGATTCTTCCATATCGCATCGGCCCTCAGCCAAGTGACCAAGGGCAGTGGTAGGGCCAAGTTCGTGCGGGGGAAGGAACAACAACAAGCATTCAATGATTTGAATCATCGCTTGTGCTCAGCTCTAGTACTCTCCTTTCCCGATCTACAGTAATCATTTGAGATTGAGACTGATGCATCTGACTATGTTGTGGGCGCAGTTCTCACTCAACACGATCATTTGGTGGCATACAATAGTGAGACACTCTCAGATACTGTCCATAAATACCCCACCTATGACAAGGAAATGTATTCCATTGTACAAGCCTGTCGTCAATGGAAACATTACATTCTAGGAAAGGAGATGATCATACACACTGATCACAAGCCTCTACAGTTCATACAGACACAAGGGAAATTGAAGAACAACTGCCATCAGAAGTGGTCCACCTACCTACAATAGTTCCATATCAACATCAAGTATAAGACATGTATCTTAAATCGTGTCGCTCACTACCTCAGTCGACCTCCTGTAGTTGCACTCGCCACTGTGCTCCATTCCTGTGGACATGAAGCATCTAAGTGGCCCCAACTTTATCAGTAAGATCCAGACTTCGCCACCACCTATCAGCTCTTGGGTACATGCGCGAATGTCATCGAATTTCACATTCAGGATGAACTATTATGCCACCTGGGCCATCTTTGTGTTCCTACAAGTGAGCGTGCAAAGTTGATTTGGGAATCCCATGATAGTCGGATGGCAGGACATTTTGGCATGGTAAAAACTATGGTCATTCTTCAGAAACATTTTTATTGGCCAAAACTTTGACAGGACGTCGGCAAGTATATTAGATATTGCATTGCCTCTGCCATTTCCAAGCCAACCATCAAGAAGAAAGGATTATACACCCCTCTTCCTACTCCAGAGAAGTCTTGGGAATCCATCTCAATGTATCACATATCTGGCCTTCCATCCACCAAGAAAGGAAATGATTGTGTATTTGTGGTCATTGATTGGTTTTCGAAGATGGCCATCCTCACAGCCTACAAGAAGAATATCACAGTGGCAGATACTGCCAAGCTCTTCTTCGAATGAGTGTGGGTCCACTTTGGGATACCACAGACCATCATCTCTGACTAGGACAAAAGGTTCCTCAACACATTTTGGTCAAGTCTTTGGTCCCTGTTGGACACCAAGCTCACAAAATCCACTGCTTTCCACCCCCAAATAGACGGCCAAACAGAGTTTGTCAATTGGACGATTGTGCACATCCTGCGCATGTACAAATCTAAGCATCCATGTACATGGGACGAGAGTCTCCCCTATGTTCAACATAGTTACAATAGGGCTCTCCATAGCTCCACTGACCATATCCCATTTCAGGTGGGGCAAGGATTCCAACCCTTGGGACCCATTGATGTTGCACTTCCTCTTTCCACCACAGAGAAAGACTCTTCCCTTGATCAATCTGCAGTCGAAAAAGCCACTAGATTCATTAAGAGGATTCATCACATCCGCCAACATGTCCAGGAGATTTTGTAGAAATATAATGCTAAGTAGAAGTAATGTCATGATCAACACAGGGTACCACACCAGTTTCAGGATGGCGAAAAAGTCTGGTTACATTTGCAAAAGGAGCGTCTCACAGGTCCCCATCAGAAGCTCCACCCAGTTCTCTATGGGCCTTACACTATAACCAAGGCCATGGGTAGCAATGCTTTTGAGCTCAACACTCCACCCTTCCTTGGCATGCACCCAATGTTCAATGTGGACCTCATTCAACCATATTTTCCACCATTATTGGACACCTCAAAGATACCAAAACAACTGACACCCATAGAGCTCAACCTTGACTGCATGGAACAAGCATCCATTTATCAGATAGTGGACACACAGGTTAAGAGCAATTGCCAGCAGAGGATCCAGCTTTATCAGGTTGTCAAGGCAGGGAAACTCCTACACCAAGGCAAGTGGCTCACCCGAGACCAAATCCAACAGAAGTTTCCTCACCTAATGGGGGAACTCAACGTAATGGAGACCATTTCTTCCTAAGGGGGGAGGATTGATCCAATTGGCTATTGGTGGCCACCCACCTATTCCAACTGGCTCCTCTTGTTTGTTTTAGTTCAACACGTTCTTTTGTACTTCTTTGTAATTGTGGGTTCTACACTTCTAGGGTTGTCTGAATCCCTACACATCTTCCAGGTGGATATTTGTGGCCTCTCACTTAATCCAACTGGCTTATTTTGTATGTTTTCGTGTCAGCACATCTTTTTGTACTTCCACGACCATTTTGGAGGCCTAAACAATGTTTTTTTGGCTCGCCATAGTCAAACTGCAGACAGAGCCAGAGTTTGATGGTGGAATGTGTAGTTCTCTAAAAGACCTTTCCAATGGGCTATCACACACTAAAATGGAGGTCGTATTCAAAAGTTATGACCGCGGGAAGTTGAGGTACCAACTTACCCATAGGGGTCCATATGAATTTTGATGTTTCGCCTCCTAGGGTTACATTTTTGGATGTCTAGGGTTTTGGAATTCATGATTAATATAAAAAATGCCTCTAGAGCCTCATTGTATTTCATGTTTCAGAGATGGATGCGCGTGGCAGCCACATATCTTCTTAGAGATAACTACCGCCATTCGAGCAAGTGTTTCAGTTTTGCATTTTTACAGCTTCATCCTATTTCATTATTCAATAGAAGATATTGTTCACTAGATATCTATGTTATTCTTCATATCTCTGTGTTTATTGTATTCAGTCTGTTAATCAGTTCTTTCCGCTCCTAAATCTGGATCAACTTGGCTTGAAGGAGACAACAATAAGTTTTCTATGGGTTGGGTTGCAATGATGTAGCGCCGCTTATGGTGAAATGAGCATTATGACATTTTACATGATTGATAGTGCCTAGCTTGAGTTTGGTCAAGACATGTTAATTAGATGTATTTTGAGAGATATAAGCAGTGGATGGTCATGCTCAACTAGTGAGGTCTTGTCAATGTTGCATGTGAACTGTACTTCTTGAGTGATGGGGGATGCTTGAGTTTATAAAAAATCTAGCCCCATGACAAATGGTATCAAAGACATGTTCAAATCTGGAAATTATGGAAGTTTCTCTTCACCACCAACACCCCTTTTATTAGAGGAGTTTATGGGACCATGTTGACTAGGACATTAACAATTCAAGTGGAGAAGAATGTAAGGATCCAACTTGATATGCCATTGGAAATGGCACGAACGCAGGAACATAGGACATACTTTGCAAGTTGCATGGAAAGTCCATATGATTTGGTAGCCTTGGTGATCGACTCGGAGTGACTTGTGAGACAGTTGGGATGGTGTACTAGCATGTAGATTAGGAGGACCAAGGATGTTTTGTCGAGTAGGAAAAACAACCAATGAAATGTTACATAGTGGGATTTGACAGAGGATGGCATGGATTCACAATGTGATAGATTGCATGTGTTATCCATGGCAAGACAACAATGTTGATAATTGCATTGAATATATGTGAGTCCCCGACGAAGCAAGGACATGATTTTCATTGATTATAACATGTCATGATCTCCATTAATAGTGTGTGTCGACTTAAATGGATGATAACACGATTTCATATTGAGTAGTCCATTGAGTAGTAGGGAAAAACATATAACAAAGTGAGTGCAACCTAGGGTCTTCGTCCCAATCTCGAAACTGTATGATTATAGCCATGTGAATAGATGACTTGATGTTAAACATGGTAGAAACCACTTGATTATCGGTCATTGAGTTATATAATTAACAAGTGCGAGGGAAAGCACCAATGATGACAATGATTCCCAAGGTACCTTTAGTACATCCCAACGAATGTGAATAAGTGAATTGAGGTCGAAAATTCGTGAGATCATCTGATCAAATGTCAATGGTGTAAACATATTTTTAGAAGCGAGGAGGTTTTCCATTGAGGCATGCAGGTTCCAAGGTACTAATTTATTTCTAATTCTAATTCCCAGATGATGTGTTGAAATCAATAGGAAAAGAGTCATCGAAGGAGGGCCATGATGTATCCCCCATCATTGACACAAAACTAACACAAGAAAGTGATGTGAGATGGTAGATATGATGAATATGGACTGACACAGGAATGCAAAAATTTATTATTGCAAATGGTTGGTTTTGAAATGAAACTTACCTTGAACATTGCGAGGCACGACACAAGACTTGGTAGCATTAACTTGACTCATTTGAGAGATGAACCAAAACATAGTGTAACAATAATCGGGACACTCTTTGGGTGAGCCAAAGGAGTAACAAGACTCATGGGATTGGTGTGACTCAAATGAAAGCAAATTGACCAACTGTAAGGCGAGACACAAATAGGTGCCATGTTCAAGGGTGACAAAAAGTTGTCATAAGGGTTCCCAAAGAACTTGACCCACTTCCTTCAATTTCCCCCCACCATGATTGGTGAGCACCTCTTTGTTTTTTAACGAGCTTGAAGAGGATAAAAGATGCTCAGTATAGCTAATCTTCGATGAGTCCCTCGACATATTTTTAACGAAACTGAAGAAGAAGGGGTTCGGTCTTAAATGGGTCCTGGAGATTGGATCCATGTAAGTCCTTCAATGTCTGTTTTAACAAACCCAAAGAAGGTAAGCTCATGGTCTTTTCAAGTTTAGAGAGCCTAAAAAGATCATAAATAAGACTCCAAGGGTGTCTTTTTTGTAAAGTTATTCTCCTAAGCCCGAAGAAGAGTAAAATAATACGAAGGATAACTCTTCTAGTCATGCTTGACTAGAGTATAGATTTTTCATAGTTAGTCTAATGAGGCCAAAAAAAGGGGTAAACTACCACTCGAAAGATAAAATTTAAAATCATTTTAACGAGTGTAAAAGGAAACAAGCTCACTCGGAAATATTTTCATGTTTTGGGAGTCTGAAAAGAGATTAAAGGAGACTCCAAGGGTTCCTTTTTTGTATAGCTTTTACAAGTCTGAAAAGAGATAAAAGTATACTCGGTAACTTATTCTGATGTATTTAACGAGCACAAGAAAGAAAAAATACTAAGCTCAATAAACTATTCTCATGTATTTATGAGCACGAAAAAGAACAAAGACTAATCTCGTTATACAAAATACTACTACATTACAATGGGAATGACCCCCAAGTGAGAATCACTCCTAGCAGTGTGTCTTTCTAGAGATTTACTGCAAAATGAAAGAAGTGTGATGAAAACAACTAGTGTGAAGCATAATTGCAATGGCTATAAGAAAGCAAGATGACAAATAGCACAAAGCAATAGCAAGCTATTAACAAACGAGACAACAAATAGCAGCGAAGCAGTGGCAAGCACAACTATTAAGAAGAAAATATGTTTCATCTTTTAACGAGCTTGAAACAAAAAAATAACTATGCTCTAGTGGTACCTGTGGGTGGTTGGTCCTTTTCCCCTAGCTGAAAAGGTAGCAGCTTAACTTCAACATGATTTCCGGAGGCTAGAGACATACCCCCAAGATTCATTTCATTCATCGACTCTTCTCCTATCGCCAATGTCTATACCCAATAGACTCCTAGTTACTAATAGGAAAATTTTCACCAAAGAGGGAGGAAGAAAGAGGATCAACTGACCCAAGTGGATGAAATGAAGGTTCATGTACCAATTCTAATGAAAGACTTGACTTCAATGGGAGAGGTGGTTGTTTGGTTTTTTAATGAGCTTGACATAGGAATGTCGGGCTGCCTAAGACCATTCCTACAGGAATGTTAGTCTCATACTATTTTCTAATCGGGTCATCTGTACCATAGAGATCCATCTCTACCTATATGCCTTGGAAAATATTGGTCCTGAACCATTTTCCTAATCAGGCCACAATCTATGCCTTAGGAAAATACCATTCCATGATACGTCAACAAAATTTCAACCTGGACCATTCTCCACAGAGAGAATGCCTGTCCACCAACAATCTATTTTGTTTAGACCATTCTCCTCCTGGAGAATGTCTTTCCACCAACACAATAACTATCCATCTAGTTGGAAATCAAATCCAACAGTAGTGGTAGTCTCCATGACACTCATATAGTAGCATATTGCTACTATAATGCCATCCAATAGAGAACAATTGTGTCTATACATAGTAGTATATAACGACTATCCAGTGGTACACAACCACTCCTATAAGTAGCACACCGCTACTAACTAGTGACACACAATCACTACTAGTGGATCACATCCACCACAATAGCATACAACCACTGTCCAGAGACATACAATCTCCACAACAATCATATCATTTGATATCAACCTATATAAACAATATCATGATAAAAACAGTCATCTGGGCCATTCTTCCACTCACATCTATGATATTTGGAAGAGCATCTGCCCTCAGAAAGTAAAACATCAGCCATGGGCTATCTGGAATATTCTTCCCAAGCATAGGAGAATAATTGTCCTTGATTTATGAGCCTCGACCATTCACCTAACTGGGCCATTCCTTTGGCACTAATCATAGTGCAACTTGGAGAGAATGAGTCTGCCCTAGGGAATGCCTGTGCCTAATTTTTGAACCTGGACCATTCACCTAACTGGGCCATTCCTCCAACACTAATCATAGTGCAACCTAGAGAGAATGAGTCTATCCTAGGGAATGTCTGTCCTTGATTTTTGAACCTGTACCATTCACCTAACTGGGCCATTCCTCTGACACTAATCACAATGAAACCTGGAGAGAATGAGTCTACTCTAGGGAATGACTATCCAAACCATTTCCTATGGAAATGACTTTCCTGCACCAACCTCCAAAATGGACCATTCTTCGAAACTTCTCACAACTATGAACTTTGAAAGAATGGCTGCCCGACGAGGAGGACCATTCTACTTGACCACTACTCAGAGTGACTGCCAAGAAGAATGATTGTCCTAGACCATTCGCCCACACTATCCACAAGGGGAATCACTGTCTATGGTGCATCAACAATCTATCGAACCATTTTCATTACAAAAATGAT
This sequence comes from Picea engelmannii, assembly GCA_009831015.1. NCBI lineage: Eukaryota > Viridiplantae > Streptophyta > Pinopsida > Pinales > Pinaceae > Picea > Picea engelmannii. The sequence continues at coordinate 132,418 of ML797783.1, read as the reverse complement.
TGTCCGATCAAGACCATTTTCTAAACTGGAAAATGTATGTCCATTAGAAATATCAAACCACTTTTCGAACTGGAAAGGAACTGCCCAACCTGGACTATTTTCCAAACTGGAAAATGACTGTCCATAAATCAATAACATATCAGTACTCCCTCCCAACCTATGAGTAATCACTTCCTTTTTAAATCAGGAAGTCATCTCCACGAGCCCTAGTTTGTCCCTTAAGTACGCAAACTTTTCATCTTGGACAGAGGCTTTACCAAAATATATATTATTTTCTCATCTATGAAGATATACTGGAGAACCACTTCTCCCCTTTGGAATTTATCACAGAGAATATAATTCTTCATCTCAATGTGCTTTGAATTGTCATGGAACACTGGGTTCTCTAAAAGCTTCACATAGCTCTAATCATCACAACATATCATGGTCGAATTCAACACCTGATCGGACAATCTATAAACCAACTTATAGAGCTGTACTACTTCAATATAAGCATCATAAACTAAAATATACCCTTCTTTTGCAGTACTGATTGCAACAAACTTCTGTTTCCTGCTATCCCATGACATCGTGGCAAAGCTCAAACTGAAACATATCCAAGTAACACTTCTTCTATCATTTGCACTCCCTACCCAATCTGAATCAATAAATCCATGCAATTGTATATCATAACTCAAACGTCCCACCAGAAAAATATCCGACTGAGTATTCTCCAAATACATTAATGATCCAACAATTGTCGATGTAGAGACGTGTCTACTAGATCAGAGTCTCTCAACTTCTCCAGATCCATCATCATGGGAGTTTTCCATGGATTTGCAATCCATCATCCCAGACTTCTAAAGAGCCATTTCAATATACTTCCTCTACCATAGGAAGTTTACACCATGCTCTTGTTGTACATGAGATGCTATGCACCAAGTTTGCTTGAATCCATACAAGGTCTTCTTACATCTGCATACAAGGGTCTCTTTTTGGTATACCTCAAAACCTTGAAGTTTCTCTACATACGCTTCTTCTTCAATTACTCTATTGAGAAGAACAGTCTTTGCATTCATCTGATGTAAACTCCAAACCATGGATATTGTAGGATACATAATGGCTCAGGTAGGGGTATGTCTGGTTACTGGAACAAGATATCATCACAGTCTTCTCCCTTATTCTGGGAGAACCCTCTAACCCTAATTCTTTCCTTGTATCTATCAATGCTCAAGTATTTTTCACAATTTCTCACATTCAATGTTCTTCATCACACATTTTTTCCATTTCTTGTGCTTGACTGCTTCTAGTGGATTCAAACCGGTTCAATTGGTTGTTCTGACTTTTTCTTTCTTTCTTGGAATCTTCATGTTCTTCATGTTTTTCTTCAATATTGGAGTCCATGGAATCTTCTATAGATTACATGCCCTTCTTTCCTGAAGGCTCCAACCTTTTGTCATAGGAACATAAATGTAGATGGACAACCAAGCATATTCAAGGCTTCTTTTCGAAGAATACTTCTTCTATAGTCAAGTTGAACACGTGTTGCTTATCATGACTTTTACTTCCAATGAAGAACATGGATAGATACTTCATATTTTTTATAGATTTTTCTTCAATGGATCATATCATTGGGGATTAGCTCCCTCCTAATCCCAGCATCATGCCTGAATGAGAAATATGCATGCTCTTCTTTTGGAAGTCTGTGATCAGCTCCCTCCATCTGAGAGAGTCCATGCTTCCGTCCGTTGCATCTCTCTTTTCTTTATGCAAAGTGTCACAAGCCTGTTCTGTTTTCCTTTTGATTCCTGACTTCCTTAGAGTCTGAATCCTACGAGTCTCTTTAAGTTTGTTTCTATCTGTTCTGATTTCTTCCAATCTTGAATTTGTGTCATCCTTATAAACTTCTTTTATGACAACTTCCGCAAGGATTTTTCATCAAACATATTTCACAAGGGTACCTTCCCAAAACAAGAATAACAAGAGAAAACAAGAAATGTCTATCTAGAGGATATGTTAGTTCAACTTACAAACAAGTACAATAAGCATATATATATCAATAGTGTTCATATGAAGTTGAGTATTCATTGCACCTATCAATAATAGAATCTTTCAAAGACTGCTTTCACAATTTGTATTGTAGCAACTATCACCCTTGATATACATAGATTTGAAGCTTAACAATTTAATCAAACCTGGAACCTGAAGCCTCAAATGTTATGGAGGGTGTGCTTGTTCCTCTAAATGCAATGAATCCAAGATTACAACTTGGACAAGGTCTTTAATACTTTTCCTGCAAACACACTCATGTTTTTCTAGATGATATAACTTAGATAGCATATACAAGTGCATACCTTTGAAACCTTGTAGCATCATCCAACTTGTCTTCCAATTTGAAACTAGATACCATCTTGACAAGAAAAGATTAGAAACTCAATCAAAAGATTCAATGATTAGAACAAGCTAGAAACTCTAAAATTTCAACTTTGACCACAAAATCAATTTGACCATAAGTCAACCTTTGATTTTAACCAATCAACCTTTGACTTTGACCAAAAATTCAATGGCGTTTTTGCTAGCTGAGAGTACCAAGATGTGTGCTAGGATAGGGTGCACTAGGATGTCAAGGAATTAGGTCAAATGTTTCATCATAAGTGCCTGAACATAAGTGTTAGGGTTTGTTGTAGCTGCATAATCAGAAAACCTAGTTGCAACTGTAACTGGTGCCACAACGAGCTTAACAAATAACTTCCCAATCTATATTCCAATGGCTATATTGTCTAAAAATAGTGTGGGCCCATAACCTGTTAGAATGAAAGAGATTTTGTTTTTCCATAGATAGTATAACAATCTTGTCACCCAACCATAGGCATAAAGGCCACCCTTGAGCACCTTAACCTTGACAAACAAAATAATTCCGGTAGGATACCAATATCCAACCAAGGCTAGCACACCAAGCAATAACAACTAGAAACCAAGTAGAAAGTCCAAAACATAACCACGAGACCAAGTCCAACCAAAAGCCAAAACCCCATTTGTAGCAGTTGCAACTGCTTTCCCTCTCCAAACTTGCACACCACTAGTCTTATGCAGTTGTGAGTGAGTGAGTATCAAATGAGCCCTAGCACCCTCTATTTATACTACTCTATCTCACTTTACCGGGATGACTTCTCTTTCTGGAGGCTAATAATTCAATATTAAATATTCTCTTGATCTGACTTGTCTTCTAGGGTTATTATCCAACGTTTTAGGGTTTCTCTTACTTCCCGAAATATTCTAGTCTTGTCAAAGGTTACACGTGGGGGTTAATACCTCCTGCAGCTACCATAATATCAACACTTTGAAACTAAAATAAAACTATGCTTAAGACCTCTTCTTGATCATGACTTCCAAGAGGACAATGCTCTAGAAGGAATACATGTCAAGGGACAAACCTCAATCATGGCTTCCAAGAGATCTTCATTGGATGGAAGAACAATTCTTTGAATGAAATACATATCGAGGGTTGTAATAGGGGTAAGGATATCAGGCTCTAATAGCCCTATTGATTAGATCACAATGTCAACCACCAGATCCAGTTCATAAGAAGCCTCATCCGGAGCTGAACACCTTGGACATGTTGCCACATAATTAACTTGTGGCGGGGACAATACCACTTGCACATGATGACCATTTAGGGAAGGTGTGTGGTTGGCAGTCAAATGAGGACCAACAAATGAAAGTTGATCGATAGCCACAATTTTTCCATTATGAGGAAAACATATCGCTCGAAAGAGAGTGGACACGATAACTTTCATGGTGTAAATATAATCTCACCCAAGGAGTAAAGTAAAATCCAAGGGGTCATGGACTACCATAACATCAATTTAAATAGTTTTCCCTCCTAAAGTGATAGGTAATTGAGGAAGGATCCCTAAAGGTTGAGTGATTCGTTTTTTAAAAGCTAAAATATTATGGGTGACCAACACAAGATAAGGACAACCTAAATATTTCCAAGTAGTTGAGGGTAGGATACTAACAGAAGAACTTTCATCTACAATAGTCCGAGGAACATCCCTACCAGAAACTTGAATAGTGATTGGAAAGGTATATAGGAAGGAAGACGAGGTTCATTTATCCCATGCCAATAAAAAAGAATGGTCTCATTACTTGGAGGAGGTTCTACATTAGGAGGAGAAATGCCCCCTTGTAGGGTAGAATCTATATTAACAAGAAAAATGTGAGTGGTACTGACTTCACTCTCTAACGAGAGAGTGGGATCGACCGATGATGGGATCAGATAGATCACTTGGAAGATGTGTCTCTCTAAGGGGAGAGCGGGATCGAATGATGATGGATTCAAGCCAACCAATTAGATTTCACTCCTCAAAGGAAGAGTGGGATCGACCGACAAGGGAACCAGATCGACCACTTTAGCTTCACTTTTCAAGGGAATAATGGGATCGATCGATGACGGAATCAAATCGACCATGTTAGCAACCAGAGGTGGGTCAGGAGAGAGCTTATGGTAAGTAGTCATAAGTTGTGGCTGGGGAACAATCATGTCTTCCAACAAGCATAAAGCTTCATCCATATGAGGACAAAGGTGAGTACAGTGCATGTCCCTACATAACATGTAATGAATCTTAACTCTACCTTTATTACTTCTAACCTTACTTTCACTAGTTGATGGGTTGTCACCAACATGATGACCAGAGGTTGACGACACAGGCTTATGAGTGCCTGCAGACCGCACTTCTAAGACCTTAGTTAAACTAGGGAAATCCCGAAGAAGGTGGTCACCCTTACAAATCTTGCGAGGGTATTTGGGCTTGCGAGTTGTCTTGGTAGGATTTTGAGCCTCGTCAATATTACCAACCTAATTGATAGTAATTGGTTGATTGCTTTCAACATGTTTTGCAATGGTTGGAAGTTTGGCCCCTTGCTTATTTTTCTTCTTCTTAATCTTCCTTTCCTTCTTCTTCTTATCCACCTAGTTATCAACTTTAGATATTTCACTAGGAGAAGGAGAAGAAAGGGAAGAAGATGCAGCTGGCGAAGGCGAAGGGTCAACATGAGGTGGATGTGCATTCGAAACACTAGGTGCATTCAAGATTATGGGAGTGGAAAAGAACCATACCGGTAACCCTATAGTAAATCCAAGAAGACTCAATGTGGAAATATAAGGAGGACCAATGTTTCCAAAAGAGGGAAAACAAAAGGTTCCCTAGGAAAAGGGTTCCTTTGTTGGTAGTTCCAGTAATTGATGCCATATTACCAGACTCAACCTAAGGAAGACAAACAAAACATGCTAAAAAATCTAGGATGCAAACAAACAACCAAACCTCCCCACAATGAAACCACTAGTTGATTATGAAATCCAACATCACAAGATCAATATAGGAAGGGGCTCAGATAGAGTGGGTGGAATAGTTATGTTGGTGACCTTCTTAACGGACTTACACCCTGGTGCAAGTTCCCACATGATGAAACCATGGGTTACCCTCCAAGGAGCATGAGTGAGTTTGACCAACGTTTTCCCCAGGTACAACAAAGAATTTCTCCTTCACCGTCACCTTGTGTATGATCCCTAAATATTATGGTCTCTAAGGTTACCACTTACAACACCAAAGCCTAGGGAAATAATTGATAGTTAGGTATACACACAAGGGTAGGGATGAAACCAAAAATCCCCTTGAGAGGTGCCTCAAACCGAGGTGTGAACCTCCCAAGTGATCCCCAAGTGTCTTAC
>ML797782.1:355391-374489 GCA_009831015.1 Picea engelmannii | reverse complement strand
ATTTCAATGAGAATGAAATAAATCAATGTTTGACACAAAGGAACATGAAGAAAAAAGAAACCAAACAAAGTGCACTCAAAAGTTTGATGTGAATAGAAAGAAACCAAGTGTGAGGAAACTTGTTCAATTAAGGACTCAAAATGGAAAAAGAAGTGAAATCCAATCAATGAGCAATTGAAAATCAACATAAAAATGTGATAAGACCAATGAGTTCTGAAATCAAATAGGATCAAGGTTAACCTCAAGAAAGAGAACTCAAACAAAAGTCCTAACACAATGAGTTTCAATTCCTAAATCCAAATCTTAGATTCCAAAAAGCAAAGCAATGCACTTTAAAGTTCTCATAATCAAGAATTCAAAATTGACAGTGACATGTACGCAAGTAAAAGGATCAAATAAGCCTAAAGTAGACATGCACACTTTGGCAATCTGAAAATAAATAGAAACTCTAAAGAGATAATTATATCACTTAATTACCTAAGTGCAATCAATTAAATCCAAGAAGAAGCAAAAAATACTTTAATGCAAAGATCAGAGCTAAAAGTTTTAAAAAATAGAGGAAAATCAAGCTCCAAAATAGCCCAGGAAGGAGATCAACAATCATGTCAAGAGGGAGACAGATCATTGAACAAGGATCAATGCTTTATGGGCCACTGTGGGGGAGGGTTGATGCATAGAAGTGTTGGAACAATGCCAAATTTTCCCCAAAATGATGAAAAAGGGCAGTTCTTAACTAACAAAGATTTCTAAAGATTGCTAAGGAGAGTGCAATATTTAGAGAAACAAACAAAAGCAATATTAAAGCACAAATCAAATATTGGAAACCGAGAAGAACATGGTGTTCTCCCCAATGGAGTCACCAATTTTATGTTACACAATATTTCTTGTAACATACCCAACCACCCATAGGATGGGTACGCTACCTGCAAGCCCACCCTCAGAATTATTTCTCTTATATATACCTTCTTTAGTCATTAAGGATGAATAGGATAACATATTTAACAACATGCACAACAATATCTAGCAAGAATGCATAATCTAAATATTTCGTTAAACGATAATTAAATATACACAATGGAAATACATTCATACACATGTAGATGATAATTAAATTACATAGTGGAAATACATTCATACACAGGTAGGGATATCATGATAGAGAGAACTTATCTTTATGAAAGATGACACTGACTAGATGCAGACCAACGACGTTCCACCCAACCATAGACATCGTTGCTCCAAATATCAACAGTAGTGTCACCCTCGAGCCAGGGCTATGAATCAACAAGGTTGATTCCAAAGTGTACTTGGGTTCCCAAACCATTCATATCTCAAGCTCTCATAGGTTTCCCAACACCCACAACAATCCAAGTACCCAACTCTCTTCTACCTAGCCTGTGCCACCCGAGAGAATGGACCTCCACCCTTCTCTACCATGCAGTCCCTCAGGTAGTCCTTCTCCTTCCTGCCAGGGCTTCCAACACAGCTAGTCTAGAATCCCAATGCTGGAACTCTCAGGACTCATAGTTGTGAGAAATAGGCCAATGCATTTCAGACATGCAAGCCCCAGGTCATGGCTAGATCACACCAGTGATCACTACAACCAACTATCCCATGGATAATTCTTCAACAAATTTGTTTCCTTTCGCTTTTCCAACCAAGACGCAGGTGAGTATGGGTTGATGAATGGGTTAGGGAGTGCATGGGAGTGCATGCATGAGAGTGTGTAAGGGAAGAATGAGTGAGTGAATGGAAAATCAACGACCAAGTCATCAGTCCCACCCCCCCATTAGACCAGAGGCAGGTTTAAGTAACCTTGTGGGGAAAACAAGAACCTCCTGGCCTTCCCCAAGAAGTTCATGTAACTGATCCCTCCCTTAGACAAAAAGGGTAATAAGAAAAAAGGAATAACACTTAGTCCCTCAAGCTCTCTCTCTTGTGGAATCATATCCCCCTATAACTCTAGTCCTTGTTCGTCTAGTATCCAAAGATGTGTTTATTATTATTAATGATCAAAACATTACATTTCTTGGGCATACTTTCCCTTCAATAATTGTCTGGGCACTCTGACCTCTTATCATTGCAACAATACATTATTTAAAATGGGGGTTCAAAACCTGGGGTTTTACATCCCCTCCCCCTTATTTTAACACTTTCCTCAGTGCATATACAAAACATAGATAAAAATCTGAAATTTATATAAAACATTGTGGGTACTCTGCCTGCATGGCATCTTCATGCTCCCAGGTAGCTTCTTCGGGATCATAGAAGGTCCACTGAACTTTTACCAGTTCTATAACTTGATTCTCGAGCATTTTGACTTTTCTGTCCAATACCCACACTGGCTGAACCTGAAAGTCTCCCTTCATCTCTACCTGAATCAGATGTCAATCAATAACATGGTTAGGATCATGTACATATTTCTTAAGTAAAGATACATGAAATACACTATGCACATTCATGGAAGTAGGCAACGCAAGCATGTATGCAACTGGACCTATTCTGTCCAATATTTCAAATGGACCATAGAATCTAGATTCCATCTTTGTACAACTACCCAATTTCAAAGATCTTTTCTTGGGCTTCACTTTCAAAAGTACATGCTCCCCTACTTTAAATTCTCTAACTGTCATGTTCTTGTTTTCATAAACTTTCTGTCTATCCCGATCTGCCTTTAAATTCTGCTTAATCTTGACCACTTGGTCTTCCATGTCCTTGAGCAACTCCGGCCCAAGTACCACCCTATCTGCCGGGTTGTCCCAACTCACTGGAGTATTGCATTTCCTACCATACAAGGCTTCAAATGGGATCATTCTCAATGAAGCTTGATACCCATTTTTATATTCAAATTCACCCAAGTGTAAGTAATCTTACCACTTAGATGGATTATCCATCACATACATTCTCAGCATGTCTTCAATTATTCGATTGACCCTCTCTGTTTTCCCATCTTTCTAGGGATGATATGTTGTTCTAAAGTTTATATTTGTGCCAAATCATTTAAACAATCCCCTCTAGAAATTGGAGGTAAACTTCGTATCTTTGTCCGAGATGATTGTCCTAGGAATCCCATGCAACCTAACAATTTCCTTCATGAAAATATCTGCAATATTAGTTGTTGTATGTGTTGTCTTCACAAGAACAAAATGAGCATCCTTTTTTAATTTGTCAACTACCACCATGATTGAATCGTGTTTCTTATTCATTTTGGGTAATCCTATGATGAAATCCATGGTGATCACTTCTCATTTCTTCTTTGGGATCGATAATGGTTGTAGCAAACCCGCTGGGTGCCTATGCTCAGCCTTCACCTTCTGACATTCCATACATTGAGCAATGTAATCAACAACATCCTTCTTCATTCCTGGCCAAAAGAATTGGCTTCTTACTGTTGTAATTGTTTTATGGTAAGCTGGATGTCTAGCATAAGGAGCATCGCCATTTCCTTCAGAACCAAATTCCTCAGTTCTCCATAACTAGGAACATAGATTCTACTTTTATGCATGCGTAATCCATCTTCCTTTATCTCGTACTCCTTTACTTTATGTTGTATACTTCCTTGTTGTAAGTTTTCCTTTACCTGTCGGTAATGCTGATCTGTAACACAACCATCTAAAAATTTTCTCTTCAAGTCTGACTGATGCATACTGACAACAGTAGCATGCATGAGATGCACTCTTCTACTAAGTGCATCGACAAATTTATTCTCCTTTCCCTTGATATGCTTGATATCAAATTCATATTCACTTAAAAATTCCATCCATCTCGTTTGCATGGCATTCAAGGTCGACTATTCAAAAAGATACTTTAGGCTGATGTGGTCTATCCTTAATTTGAATTTCTTCCCCATGAGATAATGCCCCCACATCCTCAAGGCGTGAACAATGGTAGTGAGTTCCAAGTCATGCGTGGCATAGTTCCTCTCATTCTCCTTAATCGTTCTGGACTCATATCCAATGACATGTCCATTTTGCGTGAGGACTCCCCCAAGTCCTTCCTTACAAGTGTATGTACATACCACAAAACTTTCATTTTGGTCAGCAATCTTTAACACAGACACACTAGTAAGTAATTCCTTCAACAGATTAAAATTCTTTTCACACTTGAGTGTCCATTCAAATTTAGTCCCCTTATTTTTCAAAGTGATGGGATGAGTAATCTTAGAGAACCCTACTATGAACCTTCTATAGTAGCCGGCTAACCCCATAAAATATCTAACATCTGACACATTTCTGGGTGTTGGCCATCCTCTAATGGCTTCAATCTTCTCTGGTTCTACTGTTATTCCCTACTCTGAAATAATGTGTCCCAAGTAATGGATCTACTTTTGATAAAAACAAAACTTACTCAACTTGGCATACAACTAATGTTCTCTCAGTACGTGCAACACCAATCTCAAGTGATGTTCATGCTCCTCTTCAGACTTAGAATAGAAAAGTATGTCATCCATGAATACCATGACAAAGTCATCCAGGTAATTTTTGAATATGCCATTCATTAAGAACATGAAGACAACTAGTGCATTGGTTAGTCCAAACGACACCACTACAAATTCATAATGCCCATACCTAGTCCTAAAGGTTGTCTTATGAATTTATTATTCCTTGATTCTTACCTGATGGTATCCTGCCCTCAGGTCAATCTTTGAAAATATATTTTCTCCTCTTAGTTGATCAAAGAGGTCATCAATTCAGGGTAAAGGATACTTGTTCTTTATAGTGTACTTTTTCAGCTGTCAGAAGTCAATAAACAACCTCAAGGTTCCATCCTTATTTTTGACAAAAAGTATTGGTGGTTCCCAAGGTGAAACACTTGGACGTATGTGCTCATTCTGTAAGGTGTTTTTGACATTGGGGCAGCTCTTGGAACTAAATCAATTGAGAAATCTATCTCCCTTCTTGGTGGCAATCCGAGTATTTCTTGGAATACGTCTTCAAATTCCTGTATCACCAAGAAATGTTCGAGGCTTGGCCCCTTTGTATCAACTGGATCCTCCACATAAGTTGTATACAATTGGCATCCTTTTCTAAAACATCTTTTCAGTTGTAAGGCTGAAATATCCCTGATAGATATGGGTCTTGGAACTCCATTCATAGTGCTTTGATTTCCATTTCCATCAAGACATGTAAATGTCTTGTTATGGAAATCTAGGACAACATGATGCTTGTCAAACCAATTCATCCCAATCAGAACATCATAAGACCCCAATGGTATGGTATTTAGATCAGTACTAGTATTCACGCCATTAAGACTTATGGAAAAACCTCCGACCATATCATGGATTCTTCTTTTGGTTCTAGTGGCTAACTGAACCAAACTTGATTTTCCAAGTTTACTTTACTCCAAATGTAATATATCCACTATATTAGGATCAATGTAACAATGGTTTGCTCCTGAATCAATCAAAATAGCAATAGGCTGATTTATGATCTTACCTTCCACCTCGATCATATTGGACCGGTACTCTGCTTGTCGATCATTTAAAGCTGCATAGATTCTTCCCATATCTCCGACTGTTGTAGCCTCTTGGATGTTGTGCACAGTCTTCACTCTGTCCTTTTTGTGTGGGAAATCCTTGTACAGGTGATCTTCTTTGCATCCCCAACATTGGATTGGTGGTCTTCCCCTTTTTCCCAAGGAATCTTCCTTCTTGAAATCCCCTTTAGCATACTGATCTTGATGATATCTATTTGGCTCATTCCTATTGAAGGGAGGTTTGAATCATTTCCTCCTTTGATCAGACTTCGTATTCTTCTTGTCCTTCCAAGATTTCTGCAGGGATTCTCTTCCCTGGCCTTGCTCATACAGGTATTTAGCCTTCCTGATGGCCTTAGTCAAGGTCTTGGGTTCATCATACTTGATCTTTTCCTTATGGAGGGCTGGAAATCCAATTAGAAATATCTGTATTTACACCTTCTCATCACTAATGAACCTAGCATACTTTAACAATACCAAGAACCTCTTCTCATATTATGCCATAGTAATTCTTCCCAACCTAAGTTCAAAGAACTCCTGCATTTTCTTGTCATAGAAATTTTTTGAGAGGTATTCCTTCTGGAAGTAATTCTTGAACTGTTTCCAAGTGATCCTACTCTCATCAACATGCTCCTCTTTCTTTAGTTGGTCCCACCACACTGCAAGTTTCTCGTGTAAATGGTAGGTGGAAATCCTGGCTTCCAGGTTTGATGAATATTTATGCAACTGAAAATATCTCTGGAGCCCAAGAAACCATGCTTCGGCATTGTCTTACCTTTCTCTTTCACCATCAAAGGAAGGTGGCTTGAGCTTCCTCGGCTCTCCCTGCAAACAATCTACCTCTTGTTTCCTTCTCTGGTGTCTGAAAGGAGACACTTTTGGACTTCTTACAGGATCATCTGATGCATAAAACTTTCTTCCTAAGTAAGGAGGTGAGTGGTTTCCATGAGATCTACTAGTGCTTCTGGAATAACCATCTCTTCCATGATCATATCGTCTTTCATGACACCCGCCTTCTTCCTCTTGTCTTGAGTTTGATCCCTTCTTTGTTTGCCTCTGCAACTGATTTAATATTTTCAACACTCAAGAATTTATCTATCTTTTCTCTCTCATCAGTCTCTCGTTGTCTTCTTTGTAGCTCTCCACTTCCATCTTCTGGCTTCTTACCGTTCCTACTAATGTTTCCTGCTATGATTTTCCCTTGCGCCCATTGGAATCTATCTCTACATTACCAACTCTAGTATTCTGGCCTTCAGCCTCCTTTTCATGACTGAAGGTTGCCTCGCCTTCTTCCATTTCCTCAATATGAATCTTGATCCGATGCGCTTAAGCCTCCTAATTCGACAAAATGTGCAAGCGACCAATTTGTTAGAATTATGTGTATGATAGCCAAAAAAATTTCCAAACCATGCTACAGGTCTCTTTATTGATTTTTTCATGGAGATTATATCCCCATTATCCAAAAATAACAATGTCCTTTAATCCTTGGCTGAAATAGAGTTTCACCCTGTGCAAGTGCTTCCTTCAAACCACCTCCCTAGGTGATCCCGACTAGAAACCGTGGCTAAATCCTCCTTTAGCAATTTTATGTCTCAAAGATAACCAAATCTGCCCTTAGCCCTCCTTTCCTTAGCTATCGAACTGCATACAACCATGGTCATGACCCTGTTCTTAGCTGAAAATATCTTGTCCAGAGCTTCAAGACTTCGAGACTTTCAACCAGGACCAGATCAATGGTCCTCGTCCTCTCTCGCGATCGACGATCGATATCCACTTCGGGACTCCGCACTTCGGGAGTCTCAACTTTTCTCTCTTGCCTCCTCTAGGAATGTCTTTACCCCGAGTTCTTTATCCATTGACAGGTGTCCTCCCATAGATTAGTGACTGTGAATCATTTCGGTGCTTCGAGCTTCGGAAGTTTCAAACTTCCCTCCTACATTTTCTCCCAGAGTGCTTTCACTCGAAGTCAATGATCCTTCGACGCGTGTCCTATGGAATCGATGGTCAATATATACTACAACCTTCGGGCCTTCGGGATTTTTGACCCAACACAACATAACGCACCTTTCCCTTCTGGGGTGCCCAGTATTCTAGACTGCACGATCTATTGCCACAAGGAGAAACGTTGGAAACAGACATGTGGCCCAATCAGGAGGGTGACATGTGTCATGTTCTAATCAAATTTTAAATTTTCCAAATGCCAAAATATTACTGACACATGGCACACATCCCATGTGCCCACGTCATCCCATGTGACATCATCGTGCCTCATCACTTCGGCTCTTCGCGCTTTGGGGCTTCGAGAGTTTTCAAACTAGCACACTTTCAATTCTTCCGAACTCTGAATTCCTAAACTGGCCAATCTGTTGCCATGTGTCCTCCTAGATAAGACAACCAAGATTCACTTCGGGTCTTCACCCGGATTCCATGGATCTACTCCACATGTCCTCCTCAATCTGACGACTATGATTTCTTCGGGGCTCCGTACTTCGGAGATCTAAAATTTCAAACTTATTTGGCCCCACTGGATTTTATCTGAAGTCATGGATCTGGTGACACATGGCTCTTGGCAGATCAATGGATGAGATATTCTTGGATGATCGGATGGTCAAGGTTTTGTTCGGATCTCCGGCTCTCTAAGCTTCAAGAGTCTCAAACCTCAATTCAAAACCTCTCGAATGGCCTCCTCCAGAGTTAATAATTTGGTAACATGTAACCTATTGGTGATCGACGATCATGATCTACTTCAGACGATCCAATAGTCGTCGCTTACTTCAAGCTTCTAGTGCTCCAGGCTTCAGGAGTTTCAAAACTCAACTTCTCCTCACTGACTCTTTCCCAAAGTGTTTTCACCCGAAGCACATGATCGGTTGACGCGTGTCCTCCTATTGATCGACGTTTCCCAACTACTTCGGCTATTCAGAGTTTCTATCTTCGAGCTCTAACCTGTCACATCACTGCATGCCTTTCAATTTGTGGGGGCATGCATCGATGGTTTGGAGTAACCGACTTTTCACCCTGCAATTATCCTAATGCTGACACATAACCCCTCAGGTAAACCATGGTTTGGATTGCGGGACCACCTTGGGAATTATCTCTCATGCAACTCGGTCCCCTGTAATTCCTATTGGTCGTTGATCTCTCTCTTTAAGGAGATCTAATGTTCGTTACCTTTAACCTTGCTTCCTTTTCATTAGACGACCCTTGTTTACCTGTCCTCTGATCCAACTATCCTGGATCTCCCTGATCCTACGGTGGCGATCACTCTTGAATTAAAAAGGAATGGTCATGATCTTTTGAACCCTCAAAAAGGTTCTATGATGTTGTGTCTCCTGCATAGCTTCTACAACGCCATTCCTCCTAAGATTTTCAACTTCTTGGTTAGAGTTCGATCTCAACCACGAGATTCTGACCAACAGACTCAGCCCATGCCAGCTCGGTGTTTCAACTAGAAGCTTTGATACCAAACTGTAACATACCCAACCACCCACAATACGGTTATGGTACCTGCAAGCTCGCCCTTAGACTTCTTTCTCTTATCTATACCTTCTTTAGTCATTAAGGATGAATAAGATAATAGATTTAACAACATGCACAACAATATCCAGCAAGCATGCATAATCTAAAGATTTCATTAAATGATAATTAAATATACATAGTGGAAATACATTCATACACATGTAGATGATAATTAAATTACACAGTGTAAATATATTCATACACAAGTAGGGATATCATGACAGAGAGCACCTAAATTTATGAAAGATGACACTGATTGGCTGCAGACCAAGGATGTTCCACCCAACCATAGACACCACTACTCCAAATCTCAATAGTAGTGTCACCCCTGAGCCAGGGCTATGAATCCACAAGGATGGTTCTATAGTGTACTTGGGTTCCCAAACCATTCATCTTTCAATATCTCATAGGTTTCCTGACACCCACAACAATCCAAGTACCCAACTCTCTTCTACCCATCTTGTTCCACTCGAGAGAATGGACCTCCACCCTCCTCTGCCACGCAGTCCCTTAGGAAGTTCTTCTCCTTCCTTCCAGGGCTTCTAGCACAGCTGGTCCATAATCTCAATGTCGAAACTCTTTGGACTCCCAGTTGTGAGAAAAACAGGCCACAGGCCAATGCATTTCAGACATGCAGGCCCCAGGTCATGGCTGGATCACACCAGCGGCCACTACAGCCAAATATCTCTCAGCTAATTCTTTAGCATCTTTGTTTCCTTTCACTTTGCCAACTAAGACGTAGGTGAGGATGGGTCGATGAATGGGTCAGGGAGTGCATGCGTGTGCATGCATGGGAGTGAGTGAATGGGAAATCAACAACCAAGTCATCAGTCCCACCCCCCCATCAGACTAGAGGCGGGTTTAAGTAACCTCGTGGGGAAAACAAGAACCTCCTGGCCTTCCCCAAGAATTTCACGTAATTGATCCCCCTACCTTAGACAAAAAGGGTAATAAGAAAATAGGAATAACACTTAGTCTCTCAAGCTCCCTCTCTTGTGGAATCATAGCCCCCTATAACTATATTCCTTGTCTGTCTAGCAGCCAATGATGTGTTTATTATTATTAATGATCAAAACATTACATTTCTTGGGCATACTGGCCCTTCAATAATTTTCTAGGCACTTTGGCCTCTCAACATTGTAACAATACATTATTTAAAATGGGGGTTCAAAACTTGGGGTTTTACATTTCCCCTATGGATAGGTGAAATCTCTCTTGGATATCTAGACCCCTATTGACCAAGACATAAAATAAACAAATGGAAACTAATGTTCCTTTAAATCTATTCTTAATGTTTATGGATGGAGAATATAGAATAAATAAGTGTGACTTACTCCTTTTCCGACAATTATCCTCGCTATTCTTTAGTATTTTTTCTTGTTTTCCAAGATGCGATCAAGATGAAGAAAATATGCAAGGAAGATAAAAATACCTTCTACTTATACAATATATCATTAGACAAGAAATTTTCATCTGAAATTTTTTTCAATATGTCCATGTGTTCTTCAAATTGTTACTTCTTCATAAATATAGAATTCATAATTAATATTGAGTCTTGTATTCTCTGGTGTTTCCTTCCAAGTTTATATCAGTGAGTTTTCTTAATAATATTTCCTTTGTATTACAATTCCATTGCAATTAAATACATAATATCCTTCAAATTACTAATCTTTTTGATCCAACATGATTTCAACTATTTCATTCTAGCAGGAAAGGGTAAGTATTCTTCCCTTCTTTTGAGCTCGGTCATGTTGGAAAATTTGACTGGAAAGAATTCATTGTAAGCATTTAATTGAGATCCAAAAGAAACAATATTACATGATAAATCCCATGCCTCCATGATAAGTGACATTCTTTTGTTTGTGTTTTCCTCGACAAATTTTCTTATATCCATTAACAAAATTGATGATCCCTTCAACTTCAAATCAGGGTTTCCTGAATTCGTAATGGATAATGGGCTTGCAAGAATAGGGGGAGGCATCAATGTGGATTCCAGTTCTCTGACTTTTTCTTTTAATTTGGCATTTTGTGCTTCCAAGTCATCAATTGAAACATCCAAGGCATCACCGATTACCTTGTGTATTTTAGAAATTTGAGATGCAAGAAAATTACTAAGATCATATTCATAACGAGATTTTCCTTTGTTATTTCTCTAATTTATTCCTTCAAATACTAAATTTCTAGATTTTTTGTCAAATAGTGCATTTTGTATAGTAAATTATTCTTCTTCGGAAAAATCTTCTTCTTTTGCGGTGATTTCAACTACAATTTGTTGGGTTTCTTGTAACCTTTGTTCTTCCTCATGGAAATGTATATTTTCAATATCAACTTCAAGATCCATATCCTCAAGTGTTCGTGTTTCATGGAGACCTTCATAGGAGACCTAGCTAAAGCATACACAAACAAAGCTTATCAAGAAAAGGAAGAGATATACAATATGAAGAATGAGAATAAATGTATATTATGATCTAATCATTGAGTTAGTGATATTCACTCATATAGGAAATGACATCCTATCTTAGGAATGCATGCATAATAGTGATGGTCTAAAATAAGAAACTCTAAAATAGAACTAGTCAGATAACTCCCATTGAACTAGCGTTACTCCCACTGAACTAGTGTGTCGAAAATAGAAATTTCTCCAACACCCCCCCTGAACATCATTATGCAGTAAAAAATGAGTCTCAGATACTAGGCCATATTAGGTACTCATGTACAATGAAACTAATGAATACTGAATAAAAAAGAGGAAAGAGGGAAAACCATGTGGGAACAAAACCCCCCCTCAAAAGACAATGCATCAAAAGAAGAAAAGGTAGTTGCTAGGCAACTGTGTTTTTCACTACAAGACGATATCGCAAAGTCTGAAACTTCTTCTCAATGAAGGTCTTGGTGAATATGTCGGCATTTTGTTCATAGAAAGGACATAACTACAAATCAATTATCATGTCATGTACTAGGTCTCTCATGAAATGCATGTGGACCTCAATGTGTTTGGTTCGTTGTCGATGTACTGGATCTCTGCAAAATTTCAGTGTACTCTGATTGTCACACCATATTATAGTCGGACAGTGAAACTAGATACCAAGCTCGATAAGTAAGTGATGAATCCAAAGTGTTTGAATGACACAGTTGAATACTCCTCTATACTCGGCCTCCGCATAAGATAAAGCTATGGCTGATTGCTTCTTACTTGACTAGCAAATTGGGCCTGACCCCAAACTGAGAGTGTACCCGTATATGGACTTGCGATCTGTGTTATCACCATCCCAATCTGAATTTGTGAAACCTATGATATATAATGCACAACCAACTGCATAGTGAATCCCATAACTCATGGTGGCCTGAACATATCTGAGGATGCACTTGGAAGCCTTCCAGTGTAGATCACGAGGTTCCTACATGTATCTAGAAACTGATCCTACCACATATGAGATATATGGATGGGTGTGGGTGAGATATTTAAGACTCCCCACCAACTGTCGATACAAAGTGTTTTCCACTAATTGTGTATCCTTGCCATCCTCAAGTCTGGTCCCAGATAAGAAAGGTGTAGGTGCAAACTTACAGTCTGTCATGTGGAATCTATCCAGAAGATCCCTGACATACTTAGCCTAAGAAATTTTGATGCCATAACCATCCTGACTAATCTCAAGACCAAGAAAGAAGTGTAGTGGACCCATGTCCGTCATAGAGAACCTGACATGCAAAATATCTTTAACCAAAGCAACGGCTGAAGCAGAGCTAACCGTGATCAAAATATCATCAACATAGAGTACTAAAATCATCACAGAGTTAGTACTCCTCATCATATAAACATTGGAATCAGATTTACATATAAAAAAAATCATGTGAAAGTAAGTAATAATCCATGTTTTCATACCATGCTCTAGATGCTTGCTTGAGGCCATAGAGAGACTTCTTCAGTCTACATACTAAAGATGAGTTCTGAATGAACCAATGTGGTTTCTCCATGTAGATATCCTCTGAAAGGTCACCATGAAGAAAACAAATTTTCGTATCCATATGGTGAACTTCCCATCCTTTGGCTTCTACAATAGCTAGAGCCAAGTGAATGGAGTCCATCTTTGCTATAGGAGAAAAGGTCTCATCATATTCTATCCCATGAATCTGTTGAAATCCTTTTGCAACTAATATGGCCTTGTACCTGCTCACCTAACCATCTATTTCTCTCTTGGTTCTATAGACCCATTTGCATTTGACAATTTTCCTCCCTGGTGGAAGTGGAACCAGATCCCAAGTCTGATTCTCTAGGAGAGAGTCATCCTCATCCTACATGGCTGCTTCCCATAGTGGATTTCCAACAACCTCATTGTAGGTATGTGGATCAGAAGATTGAACCATATAGTAATGCATGGGCATCGTTAGTTCAAAAGTTGAAAGTACATGAGAAGGATCCACATGCTGAGATCAATTCCTCCTCAAATCCAATGGATCCCTTGCAAGGTTACCTGCTTCCTAAAGTGTGTGCTATGCCCACTTGGGAATTTGTTGAATCTCAACCATTGGCTCCTCATTTGGATGTACTACCTGCTCATCTTCATGTACAAAATCCTCTAAAATTTTGTCTGAATCTGTAGCATATAAGTGTGTGGAATCATCATCTATGATGTATGGAACTGATGGAAGCACAAGAGACTCTACATGTTTCACTGGAGGTGCATGCAAAGCACTCTCCTCAAAATGAACAATACGCTCAATGATGAGTTAGTCTATAGAGGGATCAATAAATATATACCCCTTCACATCATCTGGATATCCCACAAAGATGAAAGGTGTGATATGTGGATCTAAGGCTTTCCTCTTTTCAGAAGGAATATGGGTCCATGCTCTAGATCCAAATATGCGGAAGTGTGTGACATCTGGTTTGTCACTTGTCCAAGCCTCAAAAGGTGTCCTATCTTCAACATACCTGTGAGGTGCTCTGTTTTATATGTAAGTAGCACAGTTTAGTGCCTCATCCCAAAGCTTGGAAGGAAGTGATCTTGCATGCAACATGCAACTCATCATCTCCTTGAGAGACATGTTCTTACTTTCAACAACTCCATTATGTTGTGGAGTGTATGGAACTGTGTGTTGCGACTGGATACCATATTCATGACAAATATTTTGAACATATTTGTTGATATACTCCCCCCCATGAGAATAGGAGGTCTGGAGCATGAAATCAAAGAAGTAAAAACTTCCTCTTTAGCTTCCATATTATGTGATGCGCCATAATATATAATACATGAATTAGATGAGGAATTAACTACAACCATATCATGATGATTACCTTTCTTAGGCGCATGATATTTTTCCTTCTTCTTCTTGGATCCTTCGGGAATGAAGTCTCCAAGGTTATTCTTCTAAAGTACCTGTGTCATAAGATCGATCTGATTCTTCATGAATATGGATTCTTCATGATTCGGTTTATTTCAATATGTGAACTTATTTCCCTTATTATTCTTCCCTTTGGAATTTGAAGAATCTTTGGAACCTGAATAATCCTTGAAGGGTTTGGAATATCCCTCCTTCTTTGACTCTGGATGTAATAATGCCTTTTGTTTCTGCTTCAATTTCTGATTGGATGACCCTTTTCCATCATGCATGGTGAGTTCTTGTGCTTTGGGATCTTTCACGAGTCCCATCTATATGAGTTGTGTCTTCTCTTGTGTGATAAACTCAATGAACTAATAAATAGTAGGAATTTTCCAATTTGTGCCCAAAAGACATCTGCCAGAATGGAAATTGGAGACATATACAACATATTATGGTCCTAGCTTGGACAAGATTGTTAGAATAAGTTGTTTCTCTTGTGTAGACTTGTAAATACCACATTCACCCAAGCTCAAAATCAAATATTTAAAATTAGTTAAGAAATATTGTATATTATCAAAACTTTTAGGGTCTAAGGTATTGAATTCTACCTAAAGCATATGACCTCGCATCTCATCCAACTTTCCAAAGAGTCCTTCCGAGGTGGTACTGATATCGTTTGGAGTCTTGCATGCAGAAACATGAAACCATAGATCAGTGGAGATTAACTCAAGAAGTAATCATGTGGCCTCATCCTTATGGTTCTCCCATCTGGTTTTCTCAAGAACTGATGTAGGTTTTGTTTTCGTCGCCATCGTCAAACTATACAGTCCTTTTCTTTTGAGTTGGAATGAGGACTTTGAATTCCATTCAAAATAGTTGTACGGTGTTAGTATTATCACCATACTTGATTGAAGAAGTTTCATCGCCTCCATCCTGCTATTGATTCTGAAAAGATCTTGAAAACCCAGATCGTGGATTATGAGATATGACAAACGGTTCTATGGCAACGATAGATATGATAAAACAACTAGAGATCCTAAAATATGATGTGGGTTTTGGATATTGTTTATGAGCATAAGCATCCCTATGTTATACATCTCTGGTCAAAATGTCAGCCCGACCCAGATAACGGATTTCGAGATATGGATATTTTACTGTAGAAACCCAATTTTCTAGAGGGATGTTGAATCATCGCATCCTAGAGAAAGATAAAGTGAGAGGATGTTGAATAATCACACCCTAGTGAAGGACATAGTGTGAAGATGTTGCACCTTGGCTTTATATAGGCTGCGACGATGCTTGAAAGAAAGAAAGTTATTGCAATGGTTGGAGTATTTATTAGTTTCTCTTTGTTGGTGGGTGGTAAGAATATCTGGGTTCAGGGGAGAGAAATTGAATTATTTATAGAGTTGTTGGTTCGGTGAGCTCATTAAGCTTAGTGTCGGTGGATATAACCTCTCTATCGAATCCATATCCATAGAGATAAGTACCAAAACCAAGATAATGAAGTGGGTAGGACCTACAAAATATTAACTACTAAAAAAAAAATCGTCACACCCTAGTGAAGGACACAGTGCGATGACGTCACACCTTGTTTGTGTATAGGTTGCGACGATGCCTAAAAAAATAAAGTTTCTTAATTCTGAGTGTGACCGTCACACCCTTCGATAGGGATAGGCTGCAACGATTCCAATCATCTCACCTTTCAATAGGGATAAGTCACAACCTAGACAATCAAGAGATAAGTTATTTATATCATTTTTAGATACATGTTGCTCTGCTTCTTCTTGTGGGGGAATATTTCTCTTCTTTTATTGGCATAGGGTCAAACCTAGGGTTCAACTCTAACAATGCACCAACAAACCCTAACTACTGGCCCTTTCGGCAACACCTTCAAAGAAGATGCAGTCTCACCCGAATTAGCAATAGGGGGTTGCAGGACACAGGTGTCTACAACCAGAGGAAATGTAAAGTGGATCCAAGACAATGACACACAACAATATAGTTATTATTTATCTCTCTTAATCCTACTTCAAAAGTTGTATCTATGATCAAACACAATGTTTCAATAATAGTATATCATATGGAAAATAAAACAACATCAATCACAAAGAACAACAATATATACGTGGTTCACCCTCTCCCTAGGGCTACGTCCACAAAACTGTGTTTCTTGATATATTAAATGGAAACATATAGTTATATCTGTGCACTTAGCTTGTAGATTTATCTCTCTTTCTCTCTCCCTCTTCCCTCCCTGCAAACCCAGCTGCAGGGTTGATCTTCGCACCCAATTGAAGATCTTACAATACAGTCTCAAGACTTCTCTCTATAATAATACTCAACAACAACAACCATAGTATCAATGAACCAACCCAGAACGAACCCTCCCAAGTCTTCTAGACCTTTATTTATACATCACATAGCAAAGTCTAGGTGTCAAAACCTTATATCCAAAACCCTAGGTGCTTAAACCCTGGGCCAACTTGACCCGTGCTTTCAGGGCTTCGCCAGCATGTCCTTCCTCCTTTTTCACGCGGTGCTCCAAAGAAGTTGATGATATATTTTTCCACTTGTTGAGTTGTCCATCATCCCTTTTCTTTGTTGCTTTGTCTTCCTTGATATTCTCTTCCAATGGATAGCTTTTCCTTTACTTCTCTCCTTCTTTTCTGCTTCTTTAACCACTTCGACCCCTCCTCAATTTATGTTCCTTCTGCATAGTTCGTACTTTTCCTTTCTTCCTTAATCTTCTCTTCCTTCCATAACCAAGGGCCAACATACCCCCAACACTCACATGTGACTCGTCCCGAGTCACTGCAAGACTAAACCTTCTGATTTACTTCGACTGTAGAATACGTGAAGCAGGCTGAGCTTTCTTCTCTGCCCCTCCCTATTGTGTGTAGACTGTCTTTTTTGTGTTGGGTACCCAGTTTCAACTGCACCTGGTACCTAGACCCTTCTTCCTTATTATTTTACTGAGAGCTGCGAGGAAGTTGGTTGTCATAATACAATTTCAACCAACTCCCATTTACCAAACCTTCTTTCCATTATCCATTAAGGGTCTTCAAATGTGAAACTCCTCCTTTTGTAACATAGGAAACCTCAAATGGCCCTAGAAAATGTGTCATGAACCTCCCTGGATGCTTCATGAACTTGTTGTCATATAACAATACTAAATCTCCTTGCTTGAATGCCTTCCTCTTGATGTGTATGTCATGATAATCCTTTTCCCTTTCTTTTTGTACCTGCTGATGAAATCCTGCAATGAACATGTCTTCCTCTAGTTCCAATAACTACACAAGCCTGTCTTGAATAGTGCCTGTGTCATCCATACCTGTAAATGCTGCAATTCTTAAACTAGGAACCAAGTATTCCATAGGTACCACTGCTTCCAAGAACTCGTGTAGAAAGTCCTTAAATGCTTCAACCACCACCCTGGAAAAGAGGGTTGGTGCATTCTTCAAGCCAAAGGGCATCACTGTGTACTGAAAATAACCCCATTCTGTTGCAAATGTGGTCTTTTGTCAATCTTCCTTAGAAATCTTGATCTGGTGATAGCCTGAAAATCCATTTGTGAATGAGTAGACCTCCTATCCTCCTGTGAATTCATCGGTAAAGGGTGTAGGGAATGGATCATGTAGGCATGCATCGTTTAGTTTCCTTAAATCTACACAAATTCTAATTTCTCTTGTCTTCTTATCTTGGACCACCATAGGGATAATCCATTATGATTCTTCAAAAGGTTCTATGATTCTTGCTTCCAACATTCAATCCAATTCAATCCTAAATTTCTTCTTATATTTAGGATTCAGTATGTAAGGTCTCTACTTGATAGGTCTTGCATCTAGTCTTAAGGGGATATTCATTTATCCCATGGGCCCTTTAATGCCCTTCATGTCTATGAACTTGGTCGGAAACAAGTTCTGATATTCATGCAATAGTTATGTGATCTTCCTAATAGTAGCATCATCCCAATAGTCTCCCACATTTGCTAGTTTAGGTGTTAGCTCTGTTCCAATATTAACTTTCTTAATTTTAATGGGTTGTCCAATAAAATGTAGTTCAATCCATGGTCCTTCTATGTCTATGTGACCTTCAGTTTCTGCAATGTTTACATCTCTAGGGTCATCATCCTCATCAACATTAGTAGTGTAGAAATCCTGTAACTATTGAAGAGGCGCAGTCCATTCATTTCCTTCTGGGGTAAAAGGGAGGTTAGGTGCCTCCTCTAAGACCTTTTTTCTCATATTTTGTAAAGCCTGATCTACTGTAGGGTACTTACTTTCAAATAAAAATGTAGTTATAAAGTTCTGAGTCATTCCATACCAGTCTATAGTGATGAGTCACAGTTCTACTTGAAGATACTAGTTGATAGGCGTAGTATCCAAGGTGTTAATTAACTTATGCACCCACTTTTCTTTAGGAGTGGTGCTCCAGGCTTCCTCACAACTCTGCATGTGGTCCTTAGGACAACTCTAGCATGTGTAATGAAATTCACATCCTTCTTCTTGGTCTGAAAAGTGCACTGTCAATAAGGTGTGACATTGTGTCCACTCCGTTATGTTCATGTTATGTGCTCCCCACCATCTAGATGGTGTGGATTTCAATGCCTCATCCAGTGCCAACATCCTCTATTATACTGGTACAATTTTCTCAAATTCAACTAGAAATGTTTGTAAATGATTTAAACCATCAAATGTTAGAAGATTACTTACTTTTGTGCCAATCCAGCAAACTGCTCTGGTTAATCTAGCACATCGCCTTATGGAGACTTCATACATC
>ML797782.1:319383-355291 GCA_009831015.1 Picea engelmannii | reverse complement strand
ACTAATTTTAAATATTTGATTTTGAGCTTGGGTGAATGTGGTATTTACAAGTCTACACAAGAGAAACAACTTATTCTAACAATCTTGTCCAAGCTAGGACCATAATATGTTGTATATGTCTCCAATTTCCATTCTGGCAGATGTCTTTTGGGCACAAATTGGAAAATTCCTACTATTTATTAGTTCATTGAGTTTATCACACAAGAGAAGACACAACTCATATAGATGGGACTCGTGAAAGATCCCAAAGCACAAGAACTCACCATGCATGATGGAAAAGGGTCATCCAATCAGAAATTGAAGCAGAAACAAAAGGCATTATTACATCCAGAGTCAAAGAAGGAGGGATATTCCAAACCCTTCAAGGATTATTCAGGTTCCAAAGATTCTTCAAATTCCAAAGGGAAGAATAATAAGGGAAATAAGTTCACATATTGAAATAAACCGAATCATGAAGAATCCATATTCATGAAGAATCAGATCGATCTTATGACACAGGTACTTTAGAAGAATAACCTTGGAGACTTCATTCCCGAAGGATCCAAGAAGAAGAAGGAAAAATATCATGCGCCTAAGAAAGGTAATCATCATGATATGGTTGTAGTTAATTCCTCATCTAATTCATGTATTATATATTATGGCGCATCACATAATATGGAAGCTAAAGAGGAAGTTTTTACTTCTTTGATTTCATGCTCCAGACCTCCTATTCTCATGGGGGGGAGTATATCAACAAATATGTTCAAAATATTTGTCATGAATATGGTATCCAGTCGCAACACACAGTTCCATACACTCCACAACATAATGGAGTTGTTGAAAGTAAGAACATGTCTCTCAAGGAGATGATGAGTTGCATGTTGCATGCAAGATCACTTCCTTCCAAGCTTTGGGATGAGGCACTAAACTGTGCTACTTACATATAAAACAGAGCACCTCACAGGTATGTTGAAGATAGGACACCTTTTGAGGCTTGGACAAGTGACAAACCAGATGTCACACACTTCCGCATATTTGGATCTAGAGCATGGACCCATATTCCTTCTGAAAAGAGGAAAGCCTTAGATCCACATATCACACCTTTCATCTTTGTGGGATATCCAGATGATGTGAAGGGGTATATATTTATTGATCCCTCTATAGACTAACTCATCATTGAGCGTATTGTTCATTTTGAGGAGAGTGCTTTGCATGCACCTCCAGTGAAACATGTAGAGTCTCTTGTGCTTCCATCAGTTCCATACATCATAGATGATGATTCCACACACTTATATGCTACAGATTCAGACAAAATTTTAGAGGATTTTGTACATGAAGATGAGCAGGTAGTACATCCAAATGAGGAGCCAATGGTTGAGATTCAACAAATTCCCAAGTGGGCATAGCACACACTTTAGGAAGCAGGTAACCTTGCAAGGGATCCATTGGATTTGAGGAGGAATTGATCTCAGCATGTGGATCCTTCTCATGTACTTTCAACTTTTGAACTAACGATGCCCATGCATTACTATATGGTTCAATCTTCTGATCCACATACCTACAATGAGGTTGTTGGAAATCCACTATGGGAAGCAGCCATGTAGGATGAGGATGACTCTCTCCTAGAGAATCAGACTTGGGATCTGGTTCCACTTCCACCAGGGAGGAAAATTGTCAAATGCAAATGGGTCTATAGAACCAAGAGAGAAATAGATGGTTAGGTGAGCAGGTACAAGGCCATATTAGTTGCAAAAGGATTTCAACAGATTCATGGGATAGAATATGATGAGACCTTTTCTCCTATAGCAAAGATGGACTCCATTCACTTGGCTCTAGCTATTGTAGAAGCCAAAGGATGGGAAGTTCACCATATGGATACGAAAATTTGTTTTCTTCATGGTGACCTTTCAGAGGATATCTACATGGAGAAACCACATTGGTTCATTCAGAACTCATCTTTAGTATGTAGACTGAAGAAGTCTCTCTATGGCCTCAAGCAAGCATCTAGAGCATGGTATGAAAACATGGATTATTACTTACTTTCACATGATTTTTTTTATATGTAAATCTGATTCCAATGTTTATATGATGAGGAGTACTAACTCTGTGATGATTTTAGTACTCTATGTTGATGATATTTTGATCACGGTTAGCTCTGCTTCAGCCGTTGCTTTGGTTAAAGATATTTTGCATGTCAGGTTCTCTATGACGGACATGGGTCCACTACACTTCTTTCTTGGTCTTGAGATTAGTCAGGATGGTTATGGCATCAAAATTTCTTAGGCTAAGTATGTCAGGGATCTTCTGGATAGATTCCACATGACAGACTGTAAGTTTGCACCTACACCTTTCTTATCTGGGACCAGACTTGAGGATGGCAAGGATACACAATTAGTGGAAAACACTTTGTATCGACAGTTGGTGGGGAGTCTTAAATATCTCACCCACACCCATCCATATATCTCATATGTGGTAGGATCAGTTTCTAGATACATGTAGGAACCTCGTGATCTACACTGGAAGGCTTCCAAGTGCATCCTCAGATATGTTCAGGCCACCATGAGTTATGGGATTCACTATGCAGTTGGTTGTGCATTATATATCATAGGTTTCACAAATTCAGATTGGGATGGTGATAACACAGATCGCAAGTCCATATACGGGTACACTCTCAGTTTGGGGTCAGGCCCAATTTGCTAGTCAAGTAAGAAGCAATCAGCCATAGCTTTATCTTATGCGGAGGCCGAGTATAGAGGAGTATTCAACTGTGTCATTCAAACACTTTGGATTCATCACTTACTTATCGAGCTTGGTATCTAGTTTCACTGTCCGACTATAATATGGTGTGACAATCAGAGTACACTGAAATTTTGCAGAGATCCAGTACATCGACAACGAACCAAACACATTGAGGTCCACATGCATTTCATGAGAGACCTAGTACATGACATGATAATTGATTTGTAGTTATGTCCTTTCTATGAACAAAATGCCGACATATTCACCAAGACCTTCATTGAGAAGAAGTTTCAGACTTTGCGATATCGTCTTGTAGTGAAAAACACAGTTGCCTAGCAACTACCTTTTCTTCTTTTGATGCATTGTCTTTTGAGGGGGGGTTTTGTTCCCACATGGTTTTCCCTCTTTCCTCTTTTTTATTCAGTATTCATTAGTTTCAT
Source organism: Picea engelmannii (assembly GCA_009831015.1). NCBI lineage: Eukaryota > Viridiplantae > Streptophyta > Pinopsida > Pinales > Pinaceae > Picea > Picea engelmannii. The sequence continues at coordinate 352,133 of ML797782.1, read as the reverse complement.
TGTACATGAGTACCTAATATGGCCTAGTATCTGAGACTCATTTTTTACTGCATAATGATGTTCAGGGGGGGTGTTGGAGAAATTTCTATTTTCGACACACTAGTTCAGTGGGAGTAACGCTAGTTCAATGGGAGTTATCTGACTAGTTCTATTTTAGAGTTTCTTATTTTAGACCATCACTATTATGCATGCATTCCTAAGATAGGATGTCATTTCCTATATGAGTGAATATCACTAACTCAATGATTAGATCATAATATACATTTATTCTCATTCTTCATATTGTATATCTCTTCCTTTTCTTGATAAGCTTTGTTTGTGTATGCTTTAGCTAGGTCTCCTATGAAGGTCTCCATGAAACACGAACACTTGAGGATATGGATCTTGAAGTTGATATTGAAAATATACATTTCCATGAGGAAGAACAAAGGTTACAAGAAACCCAACAAATTGTAGTTGAAATCACCGCAAAAGAAGAAGATTTTTCCGAAGAAGAATAATTTACTATACAAAATGCACTATTTGACAAAAAATCTAGAAATTTAGTATTTGAAGGAATAAATTAGAGAAATAACAAAGGAAAATCTCGTTATGAATATGATCTTAGTAATTTTCTTGCATCTCAAATTTCTAAAATACACAAGGTAATCGGTGATGCCTTGGATGTTTCAATTGATGACTTGGAAGCACAAAATGCCAAATTAAAAGAAAAAGTCAGAGAACTGGAATCCACATTGATGCCTCCCCCTATTCTTGCAAGCCCATTATCCATTACGAATTCAGGAAACCCTGATTTGAAGTTGAAGGGATCATCAATTTTGTTAATGGATATAAGAAAATTTGTCGAGGAAAACACAAACAAAAGAATGTCACTTATCATGGAGGCATGGGATTTATCATGTAATATTGTTTCTTTTGGATCTCAATTAAATGCTTACAATGAATTCTTTCCAGTCAAATTTTCCAACATGACCGAGCTCAAAAGAAGGGAAGAATACTTACCCTTTCCTGCTAGAATGAAATAGTTGAAATCATGTTGGATCAAAAAGATTAGTAATTTGAAGGATATTATGTATTTAATTGCAATGGAATTGTAATACAAAGGAAATATTATTAAGAAAACTCACTGATATAAACTTGGAAGGAAACACCAGAGAATACAAGACTCAATATTAATTATGAATTCTATATTTATGAAGAAGTAACAATTTGAAGAACACATGGACATATTGAAAAAAATTTCAGATGAAAATTTCTTGTCTAATGATATATTGTATAAGTAGAAGGTATTTTTATCTTCCTTGCATATTTTCTTCATCTTGATCGCATCTTGGAAAACAAGAAAAAATACTAAAGAATAGCGAGGATAATTGTCGGAAAAGGAGTAAGTCACACTTATTTATTCTATATTCTCCATCCATAAACATTAAGAATAGATTTAAAGGAACATTAGTTTCCATTTGTTTATTTTATGTCTTGGTCAATAGGGGTCTAGATATCCAAGAGAGATTTCACCTATCCATAGGGGAAATGTAAAACCCCAAGTTTTGAACCCCCATTTTAAATAATGTATTGTTACAATGTTGAGAGGCCAAAGTGCCTAGAAAATTATTGAAGGGCCAGTATGCCCAAGAAATGTAATGTTTTGATCATTAATAATAATAAACACATCATTGGCTGCTAGACAGACAAGGAATATAGTTATAGGGGGCTATGATTCCACAAGAGAGGGAGCTTGAGAGACTAAGTGTTATTCCTATTTTCTTATTACCCTTTTTGTCTAAGGTAGGGGGATCAATTACGTGAAATTCTTGGGGAAGGCCAGGAGGTTCTTGTTTTCCCCACGAGGTTACTTAAACCCGCCTCTAGTCTGATGGGGGGGTGGGACTGATGACTTGGTTGTTGATTTCCCATTCACTCACTCCCATGCATGCACACGCATGCACTCCCTGACCCATTCATCGACCCATCCTCACCTACGTCTTAGTTGGCAAAGTGAAAGGAAACAAAGATGCTAAAGAATTAGCTGAGAGATATTTGGCTGTAGTGGCCGCTGGTGTGATCCAGCCATGACCTGGGGCCTGCATGTCTGAAATGCATTGGCCTGTGGCCTGTTTTTCTCACAACTGGGAGTCCAAAGAGTTTCGACATTGAGATTATGGACCAGCTGTGCTAGAAGCCCTGGAAGGAAGGAGAAGAACTTCCTAAGGGACTGCGTGGCAGAGGAGGGTGGAGGTCCATTCTCTCGAGTGGAACAAGATGGGTAGAAGAGAGTTGGGTACTTGGATTGTTGTGGGTGTCAGGAAACCTATGAGATATTGAAAGATGAATGGTTTGGGAACCCAAGTACACTATAGAACCATCCTTGTGGATTCATAGCCCTGGCTCAGGGGTGACACTACTATTGAGATTTGGAGTAGTGGTGTCTATGGTTGGGTGGAACATCCTTGGTCTGCAGCCAATCAGTGTCATCTTTCATAAATTTAGGTGCTCTCTGTCATGATATCCCTACTTGTGTATGAATATATTTACACTGTGTAATTTAATTATCATCTACATGTGTATGAATGTATTTCCACTATGTATATTTAATTATCATTTAATGAAATCTTTAGATTATGCATGCTTGCTGGATATTGTTGTGCATGTTGTTAAATCTATTATCTTATTCATCCTTAATGACTAAAGAAGGTATAGATAAGAGAAAGAAGTCTAAGGGCGAGCTTGCAGGTACCATAACCGTATTGTGGGTGGTTGGGTATGTTACAGTTTGGTATCAAAGCTTCTAGTTGAAACACCGAGCTGGCATGGGCTGAGTCTGTTGGTCAGAATCTCGTGGTTGAGATCGAACTCTAACCAAGAAGTTGAAAATCTTAGGAGGAATGGCGTTGTAGAAGCTATGCAGGAGACACAACATCATAGAACCTTTTTGAGGGTTCAAAAGATCATGACCATTCCTTTTTAATTCAAGAGTGATCGCCACCGTAGGATCAGGGAGATCCAGGATAGTTGGATCAGAGGACAGGTAAACAAGGGTCGTCTAATGAAAAGGAAGCAAGGTTAAAGGTAACGAACATTAGATCTCCTTAAAGAGAGAGATCAACGACCAATAGGAATTACAGGGGACCGAGTTGCATGAGAGATAATTCCCAAGGTGGTCCCGCAATCCAAACCATGGTTTACCTGAGGGGTTATGTGTCAGCATTAGGATAATTGCAGGGTGAAAAGTCGGTTACTCCAAACCATCGATGCATGCCCCCACAAATTGAAAGGCATGCAGTGATGTGACAGGTTAGAGCTCGAAGATAGAAACTCTGAATAGCCGAAGTAGTTGGGAAACGTCGATCAATAGGAGGACACGCGTCAACCGATCATGTGCTTCGGGTGAAAACACTTTGGGAAAGAGTCAGTGAGGAGAAGTTGAGTTTTGAAACTCCTGAAGCCTGGAGCACTAGAAGCTTGAAGTAAGCGACGACTATTGGATCGTCTGAAGTAGATCATGATCGTCGATCACCAATAGGTTACATGTTACCAAATTATTAACTCTGGAGGAGGCCATTCGAGAGGTTTTGAATTGAGGTTTGAGACTCTTGAAGCTTAGAGAGCCGGAGATCCGAACAAAACCTTGACCATCCGATCATCCAAGAATATCTCATCCATTGATCTGCCAAGAGCCATGTGTCACCAGATCCATGACTTCAGATAAAATCCAGTGGGGCCAAATAAGTTTGAAATTTTAGATCTCCGAAGTACGGAGCCCCGAAGAAATCATAGTCGTCAGATTGAGGAGGACATGTGGAGTAGATCCATGGAATCCGGGTGAAGACCCGAAGTGAATCTTGGTTGTCTTATCTAGGAGGACACATGGCAACAGATTGGCCAGTTTAGGAATTCAGAGTTCGGAAGAATTGAAAGTGTGCTAGTTTGAAAACTCTCGAAGCCCCAAAGCGCGAAGAGCCGAAGTGATGAGGCACGATGATGTCACATGGGATGACGTGGGCACATGGGATGTGTGCCATGTGTCAGTAATATTTTGGCATTTGGAAAATTTAAAATTTGATTAGAACATGACACATGTCACCCTCCTGATTGGGCCACATGTCTGTTTCCAACGTTTCTCCTTGTGGCAATAGATCGTGCAGTCTAGAATACTGGGCACCCCAGAAGGGAAAGGTGCGTTATGTTGTGTTGGGTCAAAAATCCCGAAGGCCCGAAGGTTGTAGTATATATTGACCATCGATTCCATAGGACACGCGTCGAAGGATCATTGACTTCGAGTGAAAGCACTCTGGGAGAAAATGTAGGAGGGAAGTTTGAAACTTCCGAAGCTCGAAGCACCGAAATGATTCACAGTCACTAATCTATGGGAGGACACCTGTCAATGGATAAAGAACTCGGGGTAAAGACATTCCTAGAGGAGGCAAGAGAGAAAAGTTGAGACTCCCGAAGTGCGGAGTCCCGAAGTGGATATCGATCGTCGATCGCGAGAGAGGACGAGGACCATTGATCTGGTCCTGGTTGAAAGTCTCGAAGTCTTGAAGCTCTGGACAAGATATTTTCAGCTAAGAACAGGGTCATGACCATGGTTGTATGCAGTTCGATAGCTAAGGAAAGGAGGGCTAAGGGCAGATTTGGTTATCTTTGAGACATAAAATTGCTAAAGGAGGATTTAGCCACGGTTTCTAGTCGGGATCACCTAGGGAGGTGGTTTGAAGGAAGCACTTGCACAGGGTGAAACTCTATTTCAGCCAAGGATTAAAGGACATTGTTATTTTTGGATAATGGGGATATAATCTCCATGAAAAAATCAATAAAGAGACCTGTAGCATGGTTTGGAAATTTTTTTGGCTATCATACACATAATTCTAACAAATTGGTCGCTTGCACATTTTGTCGAATTAGGAGGCTTAAGCGCATCGGATCAAGATTCATATTGAGGAAATGGAAGAAGGCGAGGCAACCTTCAGTCATGAAAAGGAGGCTGAAGGCCAGAATACTAGAGTTGGTAATGTAGAGATAGATTCCAATGGGCGCAAGGGAAAATCATAGCAGGAAACATTAGTAGGAACGGTAAGAAGCCAGAAGATGGAAGTGGAGAGCTACAAAGAAGACAACGAGAGACTGATGAGAGAGAAAAGATAGATAAATTCTTGAGTGTTGAAAATATTAAATCAGTTGCAGAGGCAAACAAAGAAGGGATCAAACTCAAGACAAGAGGAAGAAGGCGGGTGTCATGAAAGACGATATGATCATGGAAGAGATGGTTATTCCAGAAGCACTAGTAGATCTCATGGAAACCACTCACCTCCTTACTTAGGAAGAAAGTTTTATGCATCAGATGATCCTGTAAGAAGTCCAAAAGTGTCTCCTTTCAGACACCAGAGAAGGAAACAAGAGGTAGATTGTTTGCAGGGAGAGCCGAGGAAGCTCAAGCCACCTTCCTTTGATGGTGAAAGAGAAAGGTAAGACAATGCCGAAGCATGGTTTCTTGGGCTCCAGAGATATTTTCAGTTGCATAAATATTCATCAAACCTGGAAGCCAGGATTTCCACCTACCATTTACACGAGAAACTTGCAGTGTGGTGGGACCAACTAAAGAAAGAGGAGCATGTTGATGAGAGTAGGATCACTTGGAAACAGTTCAAGAATTACTTCCAGAAGGAATACCTCTCAAAAAATTTCTATGACAAGAAAATGCAGGAGTTCTTTGAACTTAGGTTGGGAAGAATTACTATGGCATAATATGAGAAGAGGTTCTTGGTATTGTTAAAGTATGCTAGGTTCATTAGTGATGAGAAGGTGTAAATACAGATATTTCTAATTGGATTTCCAGCCCTCCATAAGGAAAAGATCAAGTATGATGAACCCAAGACCTTGACTAAGGCCATCAGGAAGGCTAAATACCTGTATGAGCAAGGCCAGGGAAGAGAATCCCTGCAGAAATCTTGGAAGGACAAGAAGAATACGAAGTCTGATCAAAGGAGGAAATGATTCAAACCTCCCTTCAATAGGAATGAGCCAAATAGATATCATCAAGATCAGTATGCTAAAGGGGATTTCAAGAAGGAAGATTCCTTGGGAAAAAGGGGAAGACCACCAATCCAATGTTGGGGATGCAAAGAAGATCACCTGTACAAGGATTTCCCACACAAAAAGGACAGAGTGAAGACTGTGCACAACATCCAAGAGGCTACAACAGTCGGAGATATGGGAAGAATCTATGCAGCTTTAAATGATCGACAAGCAGAGTACCGGTCCAATATGATCGAGGTGGAAGGTAAGATCATAAATCAGCCTATTGCTATTTTGATTGATTCAGGAGCAAACCATTGTTACATTGATCCTAATATAGTGGATATATTACATTTGGAGTAAAGTAAACTTGGAAAATCAAGTTTGGTTCAGTTAGCCACTAGAACCAAAAGAAGAATCCATGATATGGTCGGAGGTTTTTCCATAAGTCTTAATGGCGTGAATACTAGTACTGATCTAAATACCATACCATTGGGGTCTTATGATGTTCTGATTGGGATGAATTGGTTTGACAAGCATCATGTTGTCCTAGATTTCCATAACAAGACATTTACATGTCTTGATGGAAATGGAAATCAAAGCACTATGAATGGAGTTCCAAGACCCATATCTATCAGGGATATTTCAGCCTTACAACTGAAAAGATGTTTTAGAAAAGGATGCCAATTGTATACAACTTATGTGGAGGATCCAGTTGATACAAAGGGGCCAAGCCTCGAACATTTCTTGGTGATACAGGAATTTGAAGACGTATTCCAAGAAATACTCGGATTGCCACCAAGAAGGGAGATAGATTTCTCAATTGATTTAGTTCCAAGAGCTGCCCCAATGTCAAAAACACCTTACAGAATGAGCACATACGTCCAAGTGTTTCACCTTGGGAACCACCAATACTTTTTGTCAAAAATAAGGATGGAACCTTGAGGTTGTTTATTGACTTCTGACAGCTGAAAAAGTACACTATAAAGAACAAGTATCCTTTACCCTGAATTGATGACCTCTTTGATCAACTAAGAGGAGAAAATATATTTTCAAAGATTGACCTGAGGGCAGGATACCATCAGGTAAGAATCAAGGAATAATAAATTCATAAGACAACCTTTAGGACTAGGTATGGGCATTATGAATTTGTAGTGGTGTCGTTTGGACTAACCAATGCACTAGTTGTCTTCATGTTCTTAATGAATGGCATATTCAAAAATTACCTGGATGACTTTGTCATGGTATTCATGGATGACATACTTTTCTATTCTAAGTCTGAAGAGGAGCATGAACATCACTTGAGATTGGTGTTGCACGTACTGAGAGAACATTAGTTGTATGCCAAGTTGAGTAAGTTTTGTTTTTATCAAAAGTAGATCCATTACTTGGGACACATTATTTCAGAGTAGGGAATAACAGTAGAACCAGAGAAGATTGAAGCCATTAGAGGATGGCCAACACCCAGAAATGTGTCAGATGTTAGATATTTTATGGGGTTAGCCGGCTACTATAGAAGGTTCATAGTAGGGTTCTCTAAGATTACTCATCCCATCACTTTGAAAAATAAGGGGACTAAATTTGAATGGACACTCAAGTGTGAAAAGAATTTTAATCTGTTGAAGGAATTACTTACTAGTGTGTCTGTGTTAAAGATTGCTGACCAAAATGAAAGTTTTGTGGTATGTACATACACTTGTAAGGAAGGACTTGGGGGAGTCCTCACGCAAAATGGACATGTCATTGGATATGAGTCCAGAACGATTAAGGAGAATGAGAGGAACTATGCCACGCATGACTTGGAACTCACTACCATTGTTCACGCCTTGAGGATGTGGGGGCATTATCTCATGGGGAAGAAATTCAAATTAAGGATAGACCACATCAGCCTAAAGTATCTTTTTGAATAGTCGACCTTGAATGCCATGCAAACGAGATGGATGGAATTTTTAAGTGAATATGAATTTGATATCAAGCATATCAAGGGAAAGGAGAATAAATTTGTCGATGCACTTAGTAGAAGAGTGCATCTCATGCATGCTACTGTTGTCAGTATGCATCAGTCAGACTTGAAGAGAAAATTTTTAGATGGTTGTGTTACAGATCAGCATTACCGACAGGTAAAGGAAAACTTACAACAAGGAAGTATACAACATAAAGTAAAGGAGTACGAGATAAAGGAAGATGGATTACGCATGCATAAAAGTAGAATCTATGTTCCTAGTTATGGAGAACTGAGGAATTTGGTTCTGAAGGAAATGGCGATGCTCCTTATGCTAGACATCCAGCTTACCATAAAACAATTACAACAGTAAGAAGCCAATTCTTTTGGCCAGGAATGAAGAAGGATGTTGTTGATTACATTGCTCAATGTATGGAATGTCAGAAGGTGAAGGCTGAGCATAGGCACCCAGCGGGTTTGCTACAACCATTATCGATCCCAAAGAAGAAATGAGAAGTGATCACCATGGATTTCATCATAGGATTACCCAAAATGAATAAGAAACACGATTCAATCATGGTGGTAGTTGACAAATTAAAAAAGGATGCTCATTTTGTTCTTGTGAAGACAACACATACAACAACTAATATTGCAGATATTTTCATGAAGGAAATTGTTAGGTTGCATGGGATTCCTAGGACAATCATCTCGGACAAAGATACGAAGTTTACCTCCAATTTCTAGAGGGGATTGTTTAAATGATTTGGCACAAATATAAACTTTAGAACAACATATCATCCCTAGAAAGATGGGAAAACAGAGAGGGTCAATCGAATAATTGAAGACATGCTGAGAATGTATGTGATGGATAATCCATCTAAGTGGTAAGATTACTTACACTTGGGTGAATTTGAATATAAAAATGGGTATCAAGCTTCATTGAGAATGATCCCATTTGAAGCCTTGTATGGTAGGAAATGCAATACTCCAGTGAGTTGGGACAACCCGGCAGATAGGGTGGTACTTGGGCCGGAGTTGCTCAAGGACATGGAAGACCAAGTGGTCAAGATTAAGCAGAATTTAAAGGCAGATCGGGATAGACAGAAAGTTTATGAAAACAAGAACATGACAGTTAGAGAATTTAAAGTAGGGGAGCATGTACTTTTGAAAGTGAAGCCCAAGAAAAGATCTTTGAAATTGGGTAGTTGTACAAAGATGGAATCTAGATTCTATGGTCCATTTGAAATATTGGACAGAATAGGTCCAGTTGCATACATGCTTGCGTTGCCTACTTCCATGAATGTGCATAGTGTATTTCATGTATCTTTACTTAAGAAATATGTACATGATCCTAACCATGTTATTGATTGACATCTGATTCAGGTAGAGATGAAGGGAGACTTTCAGGTTCAGCCAGTGTGGGTATTGGACAGAAAAGTCAAAATGCTCGAGAATCAAGTTATAGAACTGGTAAAAGTTCAGTGGACCTTCTATGATCCCGAAGAAGCTACCTGGGAGCATGAAGATGCCATGCAGGCAGAGTACCCACAATGTTTTATATAAATTTCAGATTTTTATCTATGTTTTGTATATGCACTGAGGAAAGTGTTAAAATAAGGGGGAGGGGATGTAAAACCCCAGGTTTTGAACCCCCATTTTAAATAATGTATTGTTGCAATGATAAGAGGTCAGAGTGCCCAGACAATTATTGAAGGGAAAGTATGCCCAAGAAATGTAATGTTTTGATCATTAATAATAATAAACACATCTTTGGATACTAGACGAACAAGGACTAGAGTTATAGGGGGATATGATTCCACAAGAGAGAGAGCTTGAGGGACTAAGTGTTATTCCTTTTTTCTTATTACCCTTTTTGTCTAAGGGAGGGATCAGTTACATGAACTTCTTGGGGAAGGCCAGGAGGTTCTTGTTTTCCCCACAAGGTTACTTAAACCTGCCTCTGGTCTAATGGGGGGGTGGGACTGATGACTTGGTCGTTGATTTTCCATTCACTCACTCATTCTTCCCTTACACACTCTCATGCATGCACTCCCATGCACTCCCTAACCCATTCATCAACCCATACTCACCTGCGTCTTGGTTGGAAAAGCGAAAGGAAACAAATTTGTTGAAGAATTATCCATGGGATAGTTGGTTGTAGTGATCACTGGTGTGATCTAGCCATGACCTGGGGCTTGCATGTCTGAAATGCATTGGCCTATTTCTCACAACTATGAGTCCTGAGAGTTCCAGCATTGGGATTCTAGACTAGCTGTGTTGGAAGCCCTGGCAGGAAGGAGAAGGACTACCTGAGGGACTGCATGGTAGAGAAGGGTGGAGGTCCATTCTCTCGGGTGGCACAGGCTAGGTAGAAGAGAGTTGGGTACTTGGATTGTTGTGGGTGTTGGGAAACCTATGAGAGCTTGAGATATGAATGGTTTGGGAACCCAAGTACACTTTGGAATCAACCTTGTTGATTCATAGCCCTGGCTCGAGGGTGACACTACTGTTGATATTTGGAGCAACGATGTCTATGGTTGGGTGGAACGTCGTTGGTCTGCATCTAGTCAGTGTCATCTTTCATAAAGATAAGTTCTCTCTATCATGATATCCCTACCTGTGTATGAATGTATTTCCACTATGTAATTTAATTATCATCTACATGTGTATGAATGTATTTCCATTGTGTATATTTAATTATCGTTTAACGAAATATTTAGATTATGCATTCTTGCTAGATATTGTTGTGCATGTTGTTAAATATGTTATCCTATTCATCCTTAATGACTAAAGAAGGTATATATAAGAGAAATAATTCTGAGGGTGGGCTTGCAGGTAGCGTACCCATCCTATGGGTGGTTGGGTATGTTACAAGAAATATTGTGTAACATAAAATTGGTGACTCCATTGGGGAGAACACCATGTTCTTCTCGGTTTCCAATATTTGATTTGTGCTTTAATATTGCTTTTGTTTGTTTCTCTAAATATTGCACTCTCCTTAGCAATCTTTAGAAATCTTTGTTAGTTAAGAACTGCCCTTTTTCATCATTTTGGGGAAAATTTGGCATTGTTCCAACACTTCTATGCATCAACCCTCCCCCACAGTGGCCCATAAAGCATTGATCCTTGTTCAATGATCTGTCTCCCTCTTGACATGATTGTTGATCTCCTTCCTGGGCTATTTTGGAGCTTGATTTTCCTCTATTTTTTAAAACTTTTAGCTCTGATCTTTGCATTAAAGTATTTTTTGCTTCTTCTTGGATTTAATTGATTGCACTTAGGTAATTAAGTGATATAATTATCTCTTTAGAGTTTCTATTTATTTTCAGATTGCCAAAGTGTGCATGTCTACTTTAGGCTTATTTGATCCTTTTACTTGCGTACATGTCACTGTCAATTTTGAATTCTTGATTATGAGAACTTTAAAGTGCATTGCTTTGCTTTTTGGAATCTAAGATTTGGATTTAGGAATTGAAACTCATTGTGTTAGGACTTTTGTTTGAGTTCTCTTTCTTGAGGTTAACCTTGATCCTATTTGATTTCAGAACTCATTGGTCTTATCACATTTTTATGTTGATTTTCAATTGCTCATTGATTGGATTTCACTTCTTTTTCCATTTTGAGTCCTTAATTGAACAAGTTTCCTCACACTTGGTTTCTTTCTATTCACATCAAACTTTTGAGTGCACTTTGTTTGGTTTCTTTTTTCTTCATGTTCCTTTGTGTCAAACATTGATTTATTTCATTCTCATTGAAATATAAGAAGCATAAAAAAATTTCATTTGAAGATATTTCATTGCATTTACAATCAAACGAAAAGAAATAATGCATTCTAGTTTTTCGGTAGTGCATTTTTGAACTTGAATTTTAAAGTGAAAAATTGCATGTTTTTTGGCATTTTTTGCATTGGGGGGGCCATGAATCACGTATACTATAATTTCTCTGACTCATATATTGGACACCTATTGCATCCAAAGAGTAATTTATGTTTCTTGCTTTGAAATTTAAAGATTGCATTGCATTCATATTTTCTTTTGAAGTCTTTTTGGAGTCGAGTATCACACACCATCGTCAAGTTTCATTTTCAATCCCTTTTGAGTAACAAATAGCCATAAAATGAACACAAACATAATATAAAATCAACTATACCTTTTCTTTATTAGAAAACGATCACAACTCTAGATTTTAGGGCCTTGGTCGTAGGGTGGAGAGTAAATTTCCCAAGGCCAATTAAACAAAATTGTAGAATACTAGAGAGTGTTGAAATCCAAGTAGTAACAATTGAAATTTGTTGGGAGATATCCCCTTACACGAGAGTTAAGAATGAGGTCAAGCAAAGCGACGGTTTGAGATCTCACCTCTTTTGTTTTCCTATTGGGACTATGACAAGTTCGGATCTTTGAAGAGTGGCAGGTCCCCAGGGTGACACCACTTCTTATTAGTATTTGGGTCATGGAATTGTTTCCACCATTCCCAATTCCATTTTCTTAGTCTTGACTGTTGATTGGTTAACCACTCGACCGTCTATTGTGAAATTGGTAAACATAGTTTCTTTTCCTAGGATTCTACATGGGTGACTGCAAGGGGGCTTCCTTCTTTAGAAGGTTCCTTGTGGTACCTGAGGTAGACGTTGCATAAAAATTTCAGTACTCCTAGAGGGTGGCCTTGATATTGGAGGCAGGCCAAAGGCCGAGGTGGAAAAGCAAGGCATTTTTGGGAAAGAAATCATGCACAAGGAAAGTGACAATTGGAAGGAAACACAACACACACACATGCAAGGAAAGCAACAACTGGAAGGAAGAACAAAACACACGCATGGGAGAAATACCTAATGATGATAGGGTTAGGGTTTTGGTAAGGTATTGTAATGGATGAAGAGCCAAAAATGTATAAATATAGATACCGAGGCATTATAGAGTGTTAGGAGTGTTGTTGGTATAGTAGTTACACATGAGTTGATGATATATGTAAGGGTTTTTGTTGGATGACCTATTTTGTATAAGTTGTTGATCTTAAGCTGTTGAGATAGAGGGAAACCGAGGGAGAGTAGATATTGAGGGTTAGATCACAGGCTGGGGAGCCTGGTGCGATCTAGTCCACCTCATATAGATCTCACTCGACTATGGAGGATTGTAAAGCGTGCGACATTGTAGATGCAGAAATACCATAATAAAAGAGACAAGAGACAAATCTTTGTGGACGTAGCCTAGGAGGGGGTGAGCGATGGTAACATTTTTGTTGTGTGATGAATGTATGTATATATTTATCATCTTTTCAATAGCTATTGTTATTCTTAATGAATGAGTTGTTCTATTTCCTGCGTATTCGCAAATGACAGTATATTGAAGTTAAAGTTATAATAGTGGGTCAATATTTAGCTCCCTTATCTCACACTCAATCCAAGGCTGTAAACACCTGAGTCTTAGAACCACCCATTAAAGCTATCTTGGGTGAGACTACACAGTGAATTCTATGTGTTTTGTTGCCTTCTGGTTTACCAAGAGGGACGATAGTTTTAGAGGCTTTGTTGGAAACCCGACATACATGAACCCTGGGTCAATAAACTCAAACAACATAGAGGAATAGTTAACCAACAAATGGTTCCATTGCCTTTGGTAGGAACATGAGAGGATTGCATAGATGAGATAAGTTGACCAAGAAAAGAGAGAAGAAAAGAAGAAAGAAATGAGACAATAGAAGGGGATGTTGAGACTGTGGAATCCCACAAAAGCAGATATCTAAAGCTGGTTGTGAACAAAAGAGATAGAGTTTTCATAGAAAGACAATATAAACCCTAGAGTAACAACCTGCAAATATCTGGAGAGATACGTGTTTACTGATTTGCACAAAGTCTTTTTCTGCGATTTTCCACATTTATTGCAGTAGTGGATACTAAGGTTAAAGGATAACCATGCAACGAACCGGATTCGACAGCTCGAGTGGAACCCAGTATAGATTGAGAAAGTTCAGTAGTTGAACAACAAATTCACCAGCGCAGTAGAATTTTGGCTTGATAGTTTTGTGGTAGGTTTTATAACAGAGTTTGCAGTAGACACAATGAAGTCGTACAGCGCAGCGGAGAAAGAGTTTCTAGGGGGACCTTGAGGAAGGTACATTCAATCGCTCTATACGTCGACTAAGATATTTCTATATAACAAAGGTGTAATGACAATGGAATCAGACAACTAAACTTTCTTGCATGCATGGGGGAAGGGGGGAAGCACTGATGGAGAGAGGATAAATGGGAGGAAAGGATAAGGGAAAGAAGGAGGAAAATGTGGACCCAATCATGATGGATGAGGACCATATCAAGCAGATTATGGTGATAGCTGGAAAGACACATAGCGAAGTACCCTACCAATACAAGGTGAATACCAAGAAGATCCATAGTTGCGAGAGAGGGCTTGGCAAGTGATGAGGAAGAGGTATAAGATCTCCAGGCTGTGGATAAGATTGAGGAAATCATGTGCGCAACATATGAGAGGAAGATGAGAGGTCCAAGACTAGGAAGAGAAGGCAACAATCCCATCCATATTAATGTCAATGTGGAACCCATAAACCCATGTGTGACTAATAAACCAAAGAGAACACCACTGTTTAGACAACCGAAGTTCAGAAGCAGTCAGACAGCAAGAAGCACATATACAGAAGGAACAAAAACTGGGGGATCTAGTTTAGGCAACACTAGTCAAGTATCTACACCGCGTAGAGGTAGTAGTTCAACATTCAAAATGGCAGGACACGATCCCACCATCAGGTTACCCAAATTTCGAGGAGAAGAAACAGAAGACCCTGAGAAACATTTTTTTATTTGTGCAAAGATATGGGAAGCAAAGCAGATCATTGATGAAGATACCAAACTTGCGCAGTTAGAGATTACACTAAGAGACCGCGCACTAGACCGGTATATGAGTTTAAACGCAAACAGTGCACCTGGGATGACAAGGACACTGGCAGACATTAATAAGTTACTGATAAATGAGTTCCAAAAGCCGACCTTAGAGGATCAATACATGAATGAGATGATTGAAATAAGACATAAAACATGAGAGTCTGTATGGGAGATTGATCAGAGATTCAAGCGACTAAAATGAAAGTTAAAATATCTTATGACCGAGATGCAGCATCGAAACCTATTTTTCAACTCACTTCTCCCACACTTAAAATACCCTTTGCAACAACAGAAGTTCCAAACGTAGGCTGAGGCTTTGCAGGAAGCCTTGCAACTAGAATAAAATCAGTATCAGTAGACGAACCCAACTATTGAATAAATGAAGGAGGACTTGAAGAACTTATTGTTTCAGCTGAACCAAAATAAGGACAAGGACAAGTGAGAAATCGTTTGGTGTACTGCATGCAGGACAGAAGGACTCCACAATAATGAATGTCCAACATTTGCACAGTATATGGTAGCAAGAATGCCAAACCCTTTACCCATAGGAGGACTGTGGTGTGAAGTCTGTAAGAAATTGGGTCATGACCCTTATCACTGCACGATGATGCAAAAATACCAGATAGTCCCGAAGATCTCATATTGCACCTTTTGCAATTCAATGGTCCACGATGACAAAGATTGTAGAACTATGGACTTGATGTGAGAAAGGACATCAGACACATATAGAGTGCAGGAAGAAATAATGACTGGGCAAGCCGCACCATAGTTTAATCAAGTTCCAGCTCCATACAACATTGTGCAACAATAGTATAATACTACGCAACAACCATATAATAACATGCAACCTCGGTACAACACAACACAACCTTAGTACAATACCGCGCAGTATAAACATGCGCCTCCATATAATGTGTCGAGAGGATATTGAGAAGGTTTTGAGGTGGAGGACGAGACCAAGGAGGTTTCAGACGAGGTAGAGGACCAGTGGTATGTCGCAATTGTCAATAATCAGGACATTAAATAAGGGAATTTCCACTTCCACCAGCAACTTGTATGTGTTGTCATGCATCAGACCATGATACAGAGGAGTGTCTAACAGTACTAGTAAATATCCAGGAAAAGAGGAACCAGAACAACCAAAATGTTCAATGGATTTTCACCAAAGCAAGGGATGAAGGATAAAACATCAATATAGTTACTCATGGAGGAGCTAAAATAGGAAACGACACTATTTGACAAGAACCAGCACAAAAATAGTGGGTAAAGAAGAACGCCAAACCAAGGAGACAGTTCGATGTGAAAAACAAGAAGGAAATATTTACAAAATCCAGACAAGAATTTCAGAAGGAAGACATAGCGTCGACTTCAACTGCACAGCAAAACAAGGAAACACTAGAGTACGAGATGCCTCCATTACTAGATCATACTAATGAAATTCAACCCAAGGGACAAGTAAGTACAATCCAAGGATTTTTGCATTCATGTGTAAAAGTATTAAGTGATCCATCATCTGTGAAAATATTTCAAAACATATTAGAAAAATGTAGCATCATGACGAAAGAAAAACTAGAACCAAAAACTGTCAATCACCTACATACAAGGAGAAGAACCAGTAGGGAGCTCAGACTATATGCCAACATCATAGATTTCAATATGGGAGACATCATATTGGATCTAGGATATCAAGTTAATGTATTACCAAAGAAGACATGGCAATGCATGGGAGAGCCCACATTAGGATATTCACCTATTCAATTGAAACTGGTAAACCAACACAGAGTCCTACCAATCAGAAGACTGAAAGGAGTAACAGTAGACCTAGATGGAGTATGCACTAAAGCATATTTTGAAGTCATTGAAATAATGGACGACACCACACCTTATCCAACATTGCTTGGTCTAGATTGGATGTTTGACAACCAGGCCATAATCAACTTGAAGACCAGGAAAATGACATTTGAGTCAGGTGAATACCGGGTCATCGCGCCCTTAGACCGATCAGAAGAGGAGAGGTTTGTAGAACCTACTTTCCTATACTTAGAGGAAATCAACGAGTTGTACAGAACAACTGTACGTGATGAGGATTACGTAAACCCAACTGCAGATGGGATACTTAATAGGCAGAGCAATAATTCATGTGCAAAAGATTCAGACATTGGTTTAGAGAACTGGAAACAAAGGCTACATGAAGTTTCTACGAGAAGATGTGTGTGAATAGACCGCACAATAAGATGGCTAGGCATAGAAATTAGGGAACCACCCAGTTTCCATGGAATAAACGATTTGGAAACATTCTTGACACATTACGAAGACACAGTGTTAGAGAACCAGATATTGTTAGCACTTGATTTAGCACTCAATGCCACACCCACAAGATGGTGGGGTGCACACAAAGAGACAATCACAGATTAGTACCAATGTAAGCGGTTACTATGCATAAGGTTCAGTGCATGACAAAAAACAACAAGAAACAAAGGTATGATGGACAACGAGAACCAAAAGAACACTTGGAGAAGTGTAGAACACTGTGGAAATTAACACCCCCAGAGGAATGGCCTCATCACTTCATACACACCTTAGAGGGCATACCAACGAATTGGTATACAGACCAGGAATTGCGCAAGGGAACTATGATCCAGATGACATTGCAACAAAATTTTACAGTCACTTTCTCATTCGAGCATGAGAACCCCAACATAGATGTCGCACTTAAATGAATAAGAGGAGTGATATTCATCAAAGCACCAAAAGAAGAATTGATCACAGAAGAACAAGAACGGAACAAACAAACAGTCAAGTCACTATTTCCATGTTACCATGTACAAGAGGAAGCACCAGATGAAGACGATCCATGCGATATTCAAATTGAATAAGAAGGAGAAAGAGAGGTGGAAGGACCACCCATAGAATCAGAAGTAATTTCCGCGTCGATCAAAGTAAAGAAAGTCAACATTGGGACAATCAAGAATCCCAATATGGACAGCATTAGAGGCTACTGTGATGAGAAAATAGTGGAAATCATAACAAAATTATTGCACGAGTACAACGACTTGTTTCCCACCATATTTACAGAGATGAAGGGGATAGCTAGAGAGTTAGGATAAATGAAGTTACCACTCAGAACTGAAGCAATATCGATCAGACAACAACCATATAGACTAAACCCAATATATAAGAAGAAATTCAAAGTTGAGATTGAGAGGATGCAGGAAGACGACATCATAGAATCGGTCGAAGAATCATAATGGATAAGTCTAATGGTAGTGCAGGACAAGAAACAAGGAGGGATAAGGATATGTGTCGACTTGAGGAATTTGAATGATGCATTCCTACATGACCCATTCCCTACCATCAGATCAAGTTAGAAAAAGAAGACAGATACAAGACCACGTTTGCGACAGAATGGGGATCCTACCAATATACAGTCATATCATTTGGACTGAAGAATGCACCAACAATTGTTTCCAGAGTAGTCATAGATGCATTTAAGGAATTCATCCATCAGTTCCTAGAAGTATACCTAGACGATTGGACAATTTACAGTTTGTTGAAATACCATGTAGAAGTCTTACGACGAATGTTAGAAATATGAAAACAGTGCCAGATATCACTAAACATAAAGAAATGAATATTCAGAACACCGTTTGGGATACTATTGGGCCATATAGTATGTAAACAGGGCTTGTTAGTAGATCTCGCGAAGATTGCAGTAATTTTCAATTTACAACCACCAAAAACAGTCTGCCAGATAAGAGCGACGTTGGGACATACAGTAAATTTATCAAAGGATATGCTTAGATTGCTGCACCAGTGGAAAAGTTGTTAAGAAAGGACACAAATTTCTAGTGGAATTATGAGTGTCAACATGGTCTGGACACCTTGAAGGAAAATATGGTTACTGCGTCGATATTAGTATTTCCAGATTGGGAGAATACATTCCATGTGCATGTAGATGCATCAGCCACAACACTTGGATATATCTTGGCGCAACCAGGAGCGGGAGACTTGGATCACCTAATAACATTTGCGAGCATAAATCTATCTGAATTAGAACATAACTATAACACGACAGAAAGAGAATGCCTAGCTATGGTCTATGCACTACGAAAGTTCAAACACTACTTATTGGGGAAGCACTTTAAGATGTTCATAAATCACTCAACCATGAAATATTTAGTCCAAAATCCAGTGTTGTGGGGGAGAATCTGTCAATGGTTACTCCTATTTCAAGAATTTGAATTTGAAGTTATAGTCAAGCCAGAAACATTAAATGCAGGACCTGACCACCTATCAAGGGTCACAAATGGAGAAGAACCCACGAATTTAGAGGACAACTTTCTAGATGCATAGTTATTTTCGGTACAGATCGCTAATGAAAATTTCATAGATATCATTCATTACTTGATCATGGGTACTACACCACAAGAATATAGCACCGCAAAGAAGAAAAACCTGGTAGTCCGTGCTGCCGACTATCAACTAATTGCAGGACACCTATACAAAATGGGCTCAGATAACATCTTGTGAAGATATGTGTTAGAACACGAAACGAGAAGTCTTAGCAGAAGCTCATGAAGGAATATCAGGAGGACATTATGTAGGTAAAGATATCACGTAGAAGGTATTGCACGCAGGACTATGGTGGCCAACAATTCACAGAGATTCGAAGGAGTACTGTCAAAGATGCAATGTATGTCAAAGGGTAGGCAAACCCAACAAAAGGGATGAGATGACATTACGACCACAAGTAACATTGCAAGAATTCGATAAGTGGGCAATAGAATTTGTGGGACCAATCAACCCACCAGCAAAAAGAATAGGAACTAGGTACATTATCACCGCGACAGAGTACCTAACAAGATGAGCGGAGGCCGCACCAGTGAAGGATTGCAGCACAGAAACAACAAAGCACTTCTTATTTGAGCAAGTCATCACATGATTTGGGTGCCCAAGAATTTTGATGAGCGACAAAGGCACACACTTCATAAACATCACCATCAACACTATGATTGAAGAGTTTGAAGTCCATCACCAGAAAATAACACCATATGACCCATAGGTAAATGGCACAGTGGAAGCATTTAACAAAATCCTGGAGAATGCGCTGGAAAAGATTTGTAACATCAACAAGGACGACTCGAACCTCAAAGTAGCAGCATTATTATGGGCCTACAGGACTACATGCAAACATTTGACAGGGAACACACCATTTAAATTAGTTTATGGCCAAGAAGCAGTGGTGCCATTAGAATTTCTAGTAGCGAGCTTGTGCGTAGCAGCAATCACACAAATGACAAAACGAGGTGCAGTACAGGAGCGACTAAATCAGTTAATGACCATGGAGGAAGACATGATCTTAGCAGGATTCCAACAATAGGTTCAGAAAGAAAGGGAGAAATCTTGGCATCATCGACACATAAAGAAGAAAACGTTCAAGGAAGGAGATCTAATATTGATGTATGACAACAAATCGTTTCAACATCTAGGAATTCTAAGAATGCATTGGCTAGGACCATACGAGGTAAATTTTTTAAGATATAGAGGAGATGTATAGTTAAAAGACTTATCAAAAATAGAACTCATAGGAATGATCAATGGGAGCCGATTGAAGTTGTACAAGGACAGTCGACCACCTACTGTGCAGTAAAAAAAAAAAAAAAACAAGATTGGAAATAGTACCAACAAAGGCGCACCATGCCGAAAGAAATAAAAGGCACACGTACTAAGTGTGGAGAAGGACAATGAATGTATCAAAAGGGAAACAAGTGGGAAAAATAAATTCAGCAAAAGAAGTACGACAAGATAGCGTTAGGCATAATTGAAGGCCGGAAAGGACCAATGGGACACCACATTAATCGCACCAACTGGAGTCGGAAAAGAAAAAGTAATGGAAAGTATGAAACCACCGAAGGTGCATTGAACCTATAATTAAGGTGCATTAAACCCATAATTAAGGAAGCATCATCGACAAGCTTCATGGGAACCCATACAACACACGGATGCAAGAGAAAACAGTCTATTCATGAAAAAAGAGAAGACAGAGAGAAATAGAGGTTGAAAAACATAGAGAAAGTTCACAGAGGTCATAGAGACCATTCAAACCCAACAAACGTTCAACATTCACCGCCATGGAACTTCCCAAGCAAACAGAAGTGAGCCAACTTGCAAGGAAAACCAAATTTCAAACCAGGTCATGAGGACAGGCGAAAGAAGGTGAAAAACAGTTGTCAGAGATAGTCAATGTTGAAGAAACCCCATCTCCAGACGCAACACCGGTGAACCCAACACCTATAATGGAAGAAATCCCACAGCCGATACCGGAGGTCACGAGTATAGATATACTAGTAGAGGTACAAGAGCATCTGAACTAGGATGTAGAAACCCTAAAGAAGGTGCAACTAGGGAATGCCGAAGAATCTCCGAGAGTTAATGGAATGACGTCGATTCGGGAATCATAAATTGAGTCGGATGAGTCACAAATGACCATATTAGACCACCCACAAGAAGGAACAGCTGAAGATGTCATGGGTCAGCCAGAAGGGCATACTGAGGAGCAACCAAAAGTCATTGGAACTTTGATCCAGCCACCACCATTGAAGAAAGACAACACACAGATACCCAAGTCACCTCATAAGAAACCGTCAGCAGAAATCGTTCTACCATGCATACCAACTGGGGTACAAGTATGACCATAACTGTTGGGTCATATAGGGAATCTCAAATACTCAGACCATGATGTAGTAGACGAAGATAAGTTCCTGGAACTTGCAAAGAGAGTGTACATGGAGACCATGGGCACAAATCCGGTTGGGGAACCGGTTGATCAACCACTCTAATGGGAAATACGGTTGGAGAAGACAAGAATTTTAGGTCTAGTAGACCTACCACATTTTGGCAGGGGTCAGCACACAACTGCATGCATCAAACAATTTCTAGTATTCATGCATGGTGAGGACATCTAGTTGGACAAGATCGTGTCAATAGACATAGAGCTTATCACAAACATAAAAGGATTGCCATCTCAGGGCATGGATCCCTCAGACTTTCTGGATGACAAAGCCAGGGAGAAGGAGTTAGTAGAAGAGATAAAGAAGAAGTATGGAACTGACAAGGGAACAAGAGGGATCATTATCAAGAGGATCAACGATGCCACAACACAACTGGGAGAGAGAATATTAGCCTGCAAGTTGCTCAGAAAATGTCACAGGGAGGAAGTTCTAGCCAGGGTTGTTGCAGTTGCAGCTCAATGCGCAGAAGGAACCAAAGTAAGCTGGGCACTGTATCTCTTGAACCTATTCGTAGATGACTGCAAGGATGCATAGGATCTAGGAACAGAGTTTCATTATTCATGGTTGATCGCATTGATAGCCTTCATGGGATGGAAATAGCCAAGGTATGTAGTTTTTGGCACCAAATCCAAACCATATCAAGGAGTGAGATATTTTTTGCTCAGAACCAGGCTAGAGGCCAGGATAAAAAAGGTGAATGGGGCCATATTTGAAGGATACCTACGCGACCTACATGAAGAAATCTCCAATATGTGGAGAATAACACCAGAGGTCGTCGCGCAGTATAAAGACATCACTAATTTCCAGGCCACATGAAATACAATGTGGATACAGGCGAGGAAGGATCCTGATAAACAATGGCTACATATGTGCTACTATATCAAAGAGGGTGACATTGACATGGTCATCGGTGAATGGGATGATGAGTGGAAGACTCCCATCCTTACCCAAGAATTTTTGGAAAGAACAACAAAAGAAGAGGCAGGGCAAGGGGAGACCCAGCCAAAGGAAATTCAAGTGCCCAAAAGATGAAGAAAGGGTCAGGGAAAAACAACACTGACAGACGAAGGGCCAATGAAGATAGGGACCCAAAATGGAAAGAAGGATAAGCTGTAGCCAGCCAAGGAGAAGCAGAAACAAGTCGAGCCCATGCAAGAGACCACAGAAGTTCCCAACCTATAAGAACCAGGGACAAACAAGAGGCCAGCCACGCAAACAAGAGGCATGCACAAGAAGTCAAAAACACAAAGAACACTACCAGAGTATATGATCACAGATGACGATGGAGAGATGATAGCCCGAATGGTCCAGGAATTTCTATTCGAGGATTTTGACCATGTTGTGCACCACATAGATAGGATTCAACAGGAGTTGGAAGACATGCGACAACTCCTCAAGAAAATTAGGGAAGTATAGACAACAAGAAGCAACAGGGGACTAGAACCATCAACACCTTAGATAGAGGAAAGAGTGGAAGAAGAAGAATGATATCCAGTCCACTCACTACTGCACCCGAACACAACATTCCATATCACACCTAGTATGCTGCAAATGGATGAGATTGTGGGGCAGACAACCTTGAAGGAATTAAGCCAAATCCAATTGGTGTTGATGCAGATGCTGACCATGGCACTCTACAAGTTGCAGGTTAGCATAAACCACAAGGTACAGTCTCACGCACACAAGTACTTATTCGAATTGCATAAGGAAACAAAGAAACAAGAAGCTCTAGAAATAGTCTATGAGCAGGCTAAATCTGAGACCCAAGAGGAAAGGGAGCACATAAAAGGACTCGAGCAGAAAGTGGCAGGAACTTATGAGAAGATTCCATAGGCCATGCAGAGGGATGAAATTACACCAGCAGAAAAGATTGATCAGATTGCACAGGAAATCGATCAATATCCGAAGGAGATCGAGAATATCTGAGATGAAATTACACCAAGCACACCACTAGCAGTAAAGGAGCAAAGGAAGCAGGAAGCAACATCGCAGCTGCAGGAGATAGAGCAGTAGGTTAGCACAGAAGCTAAAATTTTCGATAAATCAACGCAACTTTGGACTAGATTAGAGGAGGATCAGTAGGTCCAAAAGTGGGACAAGGAAGAAGAAAGGATCAATGAAACGATCCAAGAACTCAATAAGAGGCAGAAGACAATGCCAGTTACAAAATGCGTCAAAGGGACACAGGACATGAAGAGATTGCAGGAAGAGCTAATTACTGCACAAACCCAGAAATAGGAGCGACAAGTTGTTAAGCCCTAATATTGGCTCATTGCCCCTTAATTGGGGCATATTACATTAATGTTATTTTATTTATGTTGGATTTATTCCATTAGTTGTAATTATACCTCCTAGTCTCCTATATATACCAAGGATACATTTTCATTTGGAATCATCTTGTACTTGAACATTTATGTGGGGTAAAAGGAGGTTGCCCCCTCAAAGAGGCTTATTATCTGAAATTATCTCTTTTTCAAGGCATTGAGTACTTATTCTGAGGTTTTTCTATGCTATATCGATATTTGGCTCTTAACATATGGTATTAGAGCTTATCACTGGGTTTCCCTGTGATACCTCTTAACTCAATTTCTTTTCCTTCCAATGAAAATTTCATGAAAAGTTCTTGAAAATTAAAAGCCATTGTTCCTAATGATTGTAACCATTGGATTCCTAGTACAACAACTGCACCACCCATGGGTATAACAATCATTGGACTATTCATTACATATTCCCTCATAGTAAGATTGATCTTATTTCATTTTCCTGAGCAATTGATAGTTCCTCCATCTGTAATCATTACTTGAAACTCTGGCGCTGGATATACAAAGAAATTGAGATCTTTGGCTAATTTATAGTGAATGAAATTATGAGTACTGCCATAATCAATTAGGAATATTACCTTTTTCTTTTTTATGTATCCTTTAATCTCGAGGGTTTGAGGAGGGCTAATTCCAGCCAATTCATTACACGATATCATGGGAGTAAACTCTTCAGATGAATGGGGAATTTACCGTAAATTCCACTTGGCACATCCAATTTTGATGAGACTTGCGGCATTGCAGAGAATAAATATCAGAGAACTACATAAAATAAAGTTTCATACCCAGAAGGACCAAAACTTGGGATATACAATAGAAGACATATTGTCTAGTAGAACCACCTTAAAATGAAGGTTCAAAAGTGATACTTGGCCCTTATAAGGTGTTTTAAAAGATTGGTACTATGGCATACAAATTGGAGTTTCCTACATCTTCACGAGTACACCCAGTTTTCCATGTTTCAATCTTAAAGAAGGTTATAGGAGATAAGATCCCAGTTCAAACTATATTTCCAGAACTTGATGAGGAAGGAAAAATCATATTGGAGCCTAAATCCATCACTGACACAAGAATTTGTCGGCTGAGGAATAGATCCATTTTCAGAGTATCTCATTAAATGGAGGAAACTAACGGCTGAAGATTCCACTTGGGAAGATGATTATTTTATACAGAAGCATCCAGAGTTACTCAAGTGTTACGTAAAACACTTGTCTCAAGGGGAGGGGCATGTTAAGCCCTAATATTGTCTCATTACCCCTTAATTGGGGCATATTACATTAGTAATGTTATTTTATTTATGTTGGCTTTATTCCATTAGTTGTAATTATACCTCCTAGTCTCCTATATATACCAAGGAGACATTTTCATTTGGAATCATCTTGTACTTGAACATTTATGTGGGGTAAAAGGATTTTGCCCCCTCGAAGAGGCTTATTATCAGAAATTATCTCATTTTCAAGGCGTTGAGTACTTATTCTGAGGTTTTTCTATGCTATATTGATATTTGGTTCTTAACACAAGCTCAAATGGAATCCTTGCAAGAGCGGGTAGCAGAAGTCCTAGCACATGCAAAAGAAGACAAGACACAAATAGCACAGAGCCAAGCAGAGTGTGTGGAATTGATCAGTGACGAAATTGCAATCCATGCGGTGTACACACTCAAGGAGAAGACTGTACAGGCACAAACACATGCAACAAATCTCAAGGAAAAGTTCCAAGCGATCACCAAGGAGATCGAGGAAGCACACAAATGTTAGGTGGCTCGGGACGAGCCACATGTCAGTGCTGGGAGCTTGTTGGAGGCAGTCCAAAGGCCGAGGTGAAAAATCAAGGTGTTTTTGGGAAAGAAAGCATGCACAAGGAAAGCGACAGTTGGAAGGAAACACAACATGTGCGCATGCAAGGAAAGCAACAACTGAAAGGAATAACAACACACATGCATGAAAGGAAGACCTAACGATGGTAGGGTTAGGGTTTTGGTAAGGTACTGTAATGGCTAAAGAGCCATAAATGTATAAATATAGATACCAAGGTATTATAGAGGGTTGGGAGTGTTGTTGCTATAGTAGTTATGCATGAATTGATGCGATATGTAAGGTTTTTTGTTGGACGACCTGTTTTGTTTAAGTTGTTGAGCTTAAGATGTTGATCTAGATGGAAACCAAGGGAGGGTAGATCTTGAGGGTTAGATCGCAAGCTGGGGAGCCTAGTGCGATCTAGTTTGCCTCATATAGATCTCACACGACTGTGGAGGATTGTAAAGCGCACAACGCTATAGATGAGGAAATACCATAATAAAAGAGGCAAGAGATAAATCTTTGTGGACGTAGCCCATGAGGGGTTGAACTACGGTAACATTTGTGTTGTGCGATGAATGTATGTCTATATTTATCATATTTTAAATAACTATTGTTATTCTTAATGAATGAGTTGTTCTATTTTCTGCGTATTCACAAATGACAGTATATTGCAGTTACAGTTATAATAATGGGTCAATATTAAGCTCCCTTATCTGACACTCAATCCTAGGATGTAAACACCTGAGTTTTACAACCATCCATTGAAGTTATCTCGGATGAGACTGTGCAGTGCATTCTATGTGTTGTGTTGCCTTCTGGTTTACCAGGAGGGCTGATAGTTTTAGAGGATTTGTTGGAAACCCGACAGACATGAACCCTGGGTCAATAAACCGAGACATAATAGATTAATAGTTAACCAACACCTGTGAAGCGAGGGTTACTTTCACTAGGAAGGGTTTTTATTCGGAGGTCAAGGTAATTGCTTCTCATATCTTCATTGACGACTTCATCTCCTGCCTCCGAAAGATGCCTACTTCCTTTGTTTGTTTTCTCTTATCCTATAAGGAATTTGGTAGCATGTTCTCTTTGATTTAGTGGAATCTAGGTTTAGTTTCTTTCTATGGCACCAACTCCTAGAAATCCCAACGAAGGGACCCCTTTTCCCATGGAACTTTTTGTTTTTTCTTCCTTTGGAAACGTTGGTCCTCCTTATATTACCATATTCAATCTTCTTGGATTCACTATCGAGTTACTGGTATGGTTGTTTTTCACTCCGGTGATCCCAAATTATCCTAATACTTTGTATGAAATCCCTCCACCTAAAGAACATCAACCTCATGTCAACCCTCTTCCTTCTTCACCTATCGGTTTTTCTTCTCTTTCTTCCTCCTCACTTAGTGGAAGTATTCATGCTAGTAAGCAGGAGGATGAGAAGAAGAAAAAAATGAATAATAATAAGAAGAAAAATAAGAAAGGGGGAAATCCACCAACTATTGCTAATCATGCTGGGAATGTTGATGATATTGACAAGCCTACCAAGACAGCTCACAAGCCCAAATTCCCTTGCAGGCTTTGTAAGGGTAACCACCTTATTAAGGATTTTTCTATTATTCCCAATATATTATAAGTGTGGTCTATGGGTTCCCAACAACCTATGTTGCCAGTTGCCTCTGGTCATGCTGGTGAAAACCCATCAAATACTGATAGTAAGGTTGGAAGTAAGAAAGGTAGAATCAAATTTCCTTGTAGGTTATGTGAAGGAATTCATCAAACTTACCTTTTCCCTTGTATGGATGAGGCTTCACATTTGTTGGAAAATGTTTTTGACGTCCAACAACAACTTCCAACAGCTTATCATAAACTATCTCCCAACTCATCATTAGTTAATGAACTGGTCAATCTAGTTCCATCATCATTCAATCCAATTGATCAAGTGATCAATCTGGTTCCATCATCAGTCAATCCAATATATCAAATGATTGATTTGATTCCATCATCGGTTGATCCCACTATTCCCTTGAAGACTTAAGTAGATACCACTAAGGTATTTCTTGTTACCGCAGATTCTTCTGGATAAGGGGGCATTTCACCCATTCTAATGAAAGCCCTCCAAGTAATGAGGTAGTTTCCTTTGATTGGAATGGATGAACGATTCCTTGTCTTCCTTCCTACGTGCCCTTTCAAATCATTGTGTAAGTTTTTGATATAAGCATATGTCACTCTATTGTAGATGAAGGTGCTTATGTTATCATTTTTTCCTTGAATGCTTGGAAAGCTCTTGATTCCCCTCAGCTTGTGTCGGTGACTCATAATCTATTCGATTTTAACAAAAGAGCCAGTGAATATTTAGGGATACTTTCTCAATTACCTGTTACCTTAGGAGGGAAAAATGTCTATATAGATGTGATGGTAATCCAAGGCCCCTTGGATTTTAATTTTCTCCTAGGGAGGGACTATGTTTATACTATGAAAGTTATTATGTCCACACTCTTTCGAGTGATTTCATTCCCTCATAATGGAAACG
Organism: Picea engelmannii; assembly: GCA_009831015.1. NCBI lineage: Eukaryota > Viridiplantae > Streptophyta > Pinopsida > Pinales > Pinaceae > Picea > Picea engelmannii. Next base: position 323,855 of record ML797782.1, on the reverse strand, counting down.
TTGTGACCATTGACCAACTTTCATTCATTAGCCTTCATATGAAGGTCAACCATCTGACTTCCCTAAAATTTCCTTACATACAAGTGGTATCCACCCTGCACAGGTTAATTATATGGCTACATGTCCCATGCTTTCAACCGATGATGAGAAGGCTCCTCTCACTGTATGCTCATATTCTTTGGATTTAAATTCTAAAATTGACATGGTAACTCCCTCGTTACGGACCTTGGAGTCTATTCTTCCCCCTGTTGATCTGAGTAAGTCCCTTTCCATGTGTTCCTTCCAGAGTATTGTTCTTCCTTCTCATGAAGACCTCTTGGAAGCCATGGTAGAGAGTGATGAGCATAGTTTTATTTTTGGTTCCAAGATCATTAAAAAATGAAACCAATGTCGAGGAAAGTTCTTGTTTATGTGTCAATATCGTTAAAAAATGAAACAGAGGATTACGAGCATAGTTATTTTCATGTGTCGATCTCGTTAAAAAATGAAACAAATAATCCCAAGCATAGTTTTTCTAGTTTCAAGTTTGTGTAAAATTGAAACCTATGTCAAGTATTGTTTTTCTAGTTTCAAGCTTGTGTAAAAATGAAACCTACTTTGAGCATAGTTCATTTCTATGTCAATATCGTTAAAAAATGAAACACACCCCCCCTCCAATTGAGTCAATTCGTTTTCTAGATATTATAAATGTTGAGTTGATTGTTTCACTAGATGTCATAACTAAACCTTCCTTTAATGTGCCTATGTCAGTTGATCCTCTTTCTTCCTCTAGTGAAAATTTACCTATGAGTATCCAGGAGTCTAATCTAGTACAAAAATTGGTGACAACAGAAGAGTTGGCAGACGAAACAAAGCTTGGAGGGCATGTCTCCATCCTTTGGAAATCATGATGGAGTTGAGCCGCTAGCTTCTTAGCTGGGGGAAAAGCACTAACCATCCATAGATATCACTCGAAACCTTTGAACATTACGTTGGAAAGAAACCGAGCTCAATATTTGTTCTTTCTCATGCTTGTAAATACATGAGAATAGGTTATCGAGTATACTTTTATCAATTTTTTGGACTCATAAAAGCTATATGAAAAAGGAACTCTTTGGATTCTCCTTTAATCTCTTTTCAGACTCCATAAACATGAAAGGATTATCAAGTGAGCTTGTTTCCTTTCACACTCGTTAAAAGGTTTTAAAGGGTGTATTTTGAGTGGTAGTTTACCCCTTTTTCGGCCTCGTAATACTAACTACGAAAAATGTATACTCTAGTCAATCATGACTAGAAGAGTTCTCCCTTGTATTGTTTAGACTTTTTTGGGCTTGAGGGACTAAATTTACGAAAATGAACACTCATGGAGTCATCTTTAAGATATTTTCAGACTCTCTAAACATGAAAAGAACATCAATTTTTCCTTCTTTGGACTCATAAAACATGCATTGAAGGACCCATAAGGGGATGAACCCCTCCTTCTTCAGGTACTTTAAACATATGATGAGGGAGTCATCGAATATGAGCTATATCGAGCATATGTTATCGTCCTCAAACTCATTTAAAAAAGAAAGAGGTACTCACCAATCATGGTAGGGGGGGAAATTGAAGGAAGTGGGTCAAGTTTTTGGAAAGCATCATGGCAGTTGTTTGTTGTATTCCTTGAACATGGCACCTGTTTATGTCTCATCTTACAGTTGGATAATATACTTGTCTCACACCTGTTTACATCTCGTCTTACAGTTGGATAATTTGTTTGTCTCTTATTCATGCTAATTCCATGAGTCCTCATACTCCTTCAACTCCCCCAAAGAGTGACTCGGTGATCTTCGCACTATGTTTTGGTTTATCTCTCAGTCAATTCAATGTTTCCAAGTCACTAGTCATGCCTCACAATGTTCAATGGAAGTTTCACCTCGAACCATCCATTTTGCAGCATTACCATCTTTCATCCTCGAGTCAGTCCACACTCATTTGATCTATCATATTACATCAATTTATTGTGTCAGTTTCATGTCGATGATGGGGGATACATCATGTCCCTCCTTCGATGAGTTGGTTCCTATCGAATTCAACACATTATCCAATAATTATACTTAGAAACCAGTTAGTACCTTGGAGCCAGCACGCCTCAATGGCATGTTTCCTCGCCTTCGACAATAGGTTTACCTCATTGACCTCTGATTGAATGATTCCATGGATGTTTCACTTCAACTCATTTATTCACATTCGCTGGAATGTACTAGGGTACCTTGGGAGTCATTTTTATCATTGGTGATTTCTCTCACACATTTTAATGGTATACATTAATGACCGGTAATCAAGTGGTTTCTACCATGTTCGACATCAAGTCATCTATTTAGATGGCTAGATTGGTACTATTTCAGGAATGGGCTGAAGACCCTGGGTTGGGCATTCACTCTGTTATGTGCTTTAACTAGGATGCAATGGAGATCATTTGAATATGTAGAATATTCCAATATAACCACCATATTGGCAATCTCACTGATGTATATGCTGTCACATAGATCCACTTTGTATTGGTTTGTGGCTAGGTATGGATCCACATTGTATATTTGGTGGCCATATCCTTAGTTATTACTTTCATGGATCCACAATGTATTGATAAACGACCATGCTTTGAGTCATTTTATCCGAGTATGGTTATGCCCACCTCGAGGATTATATATGTCTATTGTTTGATGTTTTCTTGTAGCTTCCACCCAACTTTCCTATTCCAGTTCCTTTATGCACATATTTTTGTAAAGTGTTCCAGCGAGCAACTTATCTTCTATCCTCACACTTTATGGGGCATATTTTACACACCAAAATTTCACACTTAGGTGTCACATATATTACACGCCTTAAGCGTCGCAAATGTCATAAAGTGTCAGATGCACCTTGTTAAGTGTTGCATGCATTTTATCAAGTTTAGTATGAACCATAATAAGTGTTTCATGCACTTTTTTGAGTGTCACAATCTTGACACCATGAAAAATCATTTGTCACAATCCCTAGTTAGTGTGGAGGAGAAATTTATTCTATTAAGGTCAAAATACTATGTGCACATGTATTATTCATTTTTATTGAAAAAACAAATTAATTTAGTGTGAGAATCCACCTCACATTTAGTTTCCTAATATCAAGGAAAATTTTAGAATATCATGGATGTTTGAGACATTGTCTCAAACCAATATCCTAATTTGATGGATCTTGAGAGACATTTCCTCCTTAAAATTCTTGAGAGATATTTTCTCGCTAGAATCCTTGAGAGATATTTTCTCCCTAAAAATCTTGGAGATCCCAATTTAGTGGATCTAATGAGTGATTCCCTCCATGGTGGTTAAGCCTCGAAATCCTATATAATGAGGGAATTCCAAGGTGAAAGGGAGGGAGGAGAAAGTGTGTATATGATACTTATAATCTTAAGAGAAACATATTTAGAGTGGATTCACGGATTGGATTGGAATCTTGGAGAAATGCTAGCCCAACAAGGTTGTAAGTTCCCATGTTTTCATTAATATAACTTGGCCTATTTCCTTCATATTGTTGTTTGCACATGTATGTCTATATAGATACATTTGTTCTTTTCTAATTATATATTGTATAAGTATAAGGTATTTTTCTCTTCTTCGCAATTTTTCTTCATCTTGATCGCAACTTGGACAACAAGAAGAAAGACTGAAGAATAGCGAGGACAATTGTCGGAAAAGGAGTAATTTACACTTCTTTATTATATCTTATCTATCCATAGAAATTAAGAATATATTTAAAGTAATGTTAGTGTCCATTTGTTTTTTTTCTATCTTGGTCAATAGGGGTCTATATATCCAAGGGATATTTCACCTGTTCGTAGGGGAAATATTATGTAACACGAAGAGTCAATTCACAATATTTCACATGACTTAAGAGATTTGGAAGGTGAGTTATTTAATATTAAAATAAAACATGAGATAAACAGGGCTCCAATAAAGGATTACATAGAAGAATGGTTTACAAAATACCTAATCAATATTACTGATGAAAATCAAGAAGCGACAGTTAGTACCGTTCCAAAAACCGTCATTAAGGAGGATAAAAGGACACCAACAACACCAAAGTAAAGAGAGATATTCCATCATAGTAAGTCTATATTGATCACATTTTTTCTTTCCTTTTCATAATTCATCCAATTGTATTTATTCTTTCGATAGAAGAATATAATTGAATTCTGATAACTTCCCTTTGTCTTCTATCCAAATTTTGTTTCTCATGCTCTATTCCAGTTCTACATCTTCTTCTTCATATTTCTCATATATATTTAATGGTCCACGGGAGTCCCAACCCCCATTTCATTTGTGGACGAATGCCTTTAATTTATAATATTGTAAAATACTTATATCATTTTTTAGAAATTCCAGAGAACTATTTCGGAGTTAATTTCAACTATGTCTTGTAACTTTGAGTTTTGAGTATAAGATATTTGAAGTTGACTTATCAAATTCTTATTTTTT
>ML797782.1:244995-317889 GCA_009831015.1 Picea engelmannii | reverse complement strand
CAGTTGGTGACTTTCATAAAATATAAGTGTTATTTATGTGGTGTCTTGTTACTGTGTGTTTGTTTATCTATGTTTGACATGGGTTAATTCTTGTATGTTGTGTCATATAAGTATTTGTTGTTATTTTGTTTAATGTTGCTTGCACATGTAAGTATGGTGCTTATATCTTGTATTTGTAGCTATGCATCAATATGAATAATGTGGATAGTCTTGCCTATTAAGTTAACCTTGTGATTTTTGTTATGAGTCATCAAGAAGAGAATTGAGTGGTCATGTGCGCAGAAATGTAACCTGTGTGTATCAAGAGTCTGGAATTCATGTGTGTAGACAAGAAAATAGACTCTACACACAACATGATCAAAATTGGTGCATGGCGCCTAGATCGTTGTGTGCACGATAGTGTTGTGTGATCAATATGATGGTGCGCACAATTATTGAGTTACTTCTGCTACTTAAGGTTGTGTTAAAAGGAGAATGTTTCTTCTGCTATTATAAGTTGTATGGTGCGACTCAATATTGGGTAGAGCGCGTTACTTCAACTCATACTATGAAAACTTTTGTTCGAAGTAGAATTTGCGTAGTGAAATATTTTAGTAACATTGCTCAGTAGTATGTTGGGTATGTTATATTTTAGTTGATTCAGAGCTATAGATGTTGAGGTTGTGTGTTGTGTCCCAGCCTAGGGTGTCTAGGGATTTTATATTATGGTATCATAGATCTTGATTCAACATTGGACTTGTATGGGCCATAGGCCAACAAGAAGTTGCAAAGCTCTAGTTTCAACATTCAAGTTGCATGAGCTGAGTTATACTTAAGACAAAATTCAGACTCGCAAGTGGTTGAATTTGGAATTTTATCATGGCCATGGTGCACATTAAGTAAGAATACACATATGTTCTTGCTAAGTTTATGATATTTTGAAGTGTGGTACTGGAATTGTGCATTAAATAATGTTGTGTGGGTGTGTGCACTAAAGGCTTGGGACTGCGCAAGACAAAGTTGTGGTGCATGTGAATTACTAATACTTGGTGTACAAGTTAAAAATTGACAAGAAAATTGGTGTGTTTTGAATATCAGTGCACACATGAGCTTCATAAGGAACAATTTTGACAAGATGGTGCAGAGTTTTCATGAAGTCATCTGATGAATTCATCTAAAAAATCTTGTTGTCTGCACATTTTTCAGAATTATCAGCGATTAGAGCAAGATAGAGTTAGTGCAGAAGGATAAAAACATGGAATATGTGCATAGGACTTGTATTCCTGATGATGAATTAAGATATTTTTATGTTGGCTTGGGTGTTGATGGTACATAATCCAAGGAGGAGCACATAAATTTAGACAAAACCATAAAGGGATTGCAAAAATATGTCTAGATCTATAAGGATGATAACGAAAGGCTTATGACAGCCAAGGAGCAACAAGATGACTTCAATTTCAAATTGATGTAGAGTCTGGATAGAATAGAAAATAAAATGGAAAAGGAGACAGAGACAAGTAGACCAAGAAGTCCCAGGTCTCATGATGAGAAAAGAAGAGAAAAAAGAAGCATGGGTAAGCATTCTTTCAGGAAAGCGCACAGTATCTCGTGTCCATCTCATGTTAGAAAGAATAAGAGAAGGACTAGGGTGGATGAGCTATAGGGAGAAATGAATAAGATCAATCCTCCTACCTTTGATGGTGAGCACAAGAAGGACAAAGACGCAGACACCTAGTTGTCGGGTATGAGGAAGTACTTCGAGCTGCATAATATTTTGCGCATGCAGAGGGTAGAATTGTTATTTATCATCTCAAGGGGAAATCATCAATGTGGTGGGATCAGTATGTATAAGTGAAACACATTGATGAGAATAAAGTGACTTGGAGGGAGTTCAAGAGGTTATATTTCCAAAATAAATACTTAACCAAGTGGTATTATGACAAGAAAATGAAAAAGTTCTTCAAACTCAAGCTTGGGAGTATGATGATAAATGAGTATGAAAGAAAATTATTAGAGATACTAAAGTATGTCGCATTCATCAAGGATGAACAAGTGAATATTCAGAGGTACTTGAGTGGGTTGCCCTCATTTATCAATGAGAAGATACAATATGATGACCCTAAGACGTTGGAAGAAACCATAAGGAGCACTAAGTGTCTTTATGAGTAGCAAAGGGGAAGACCAATTTTCCAAAAGGCTTGGAAAGACATGATGAAAAGTAAGGTGGAACAAAGGAATAAGGGGGCTAAGCCACCTTTTTTTGGTAAATATTGTGCAAGGACAATCAACTCTTCATGATACCAGAATGTTAGAAATAGTGGGACAAAAGTCATGGAAACAACCTATGCAGTGTTGTGGTTGTGGTGGAAATAATATGTGCAGAGATTTCCCTCAAAGAGATGATAAAATAAGGACTAGGCATAGTGTACAACAATCTATGACATTTGAGTACATAGGAAGAAATGTGCCAAGGAGTTACGCAGTGTTGGATAACAAGCAAGTTGAGTTTTAATTGCATATGATCAAGGTAGAAGGTAATATTAATGACCAAATCATTGCTATTTTAATTGACTTAGGAGATATTCATAGTTATCTAGATCCTAAGATGGTGGAAAGATTTCATTTGCCAAGAAGAAATATTGGAAAACCTTGGTTGGTTCAGTTAGCTACAAGATCAAAAAGGAAATTAGTGAGGTAGTTAAGGCATGTCCAATGGAGATGAATGGACTGTGCACAAAGGATAATTAGACTATTATACCTTTGGGTTCGTATGATTTCCTCGTTGGTATGGATTGGTTAAATAGGCACCATGCTATCTTGGATTGTTACAATAAGGCATTCACTTGTTTGGATGTTGGCCCTCGACCATGTTTTGAGGAAACCTTGGTCAGGTTTGGACCAATGTTTGGACTTTGACACAATGGTCAAGGAAGGAGTGCCCAGGCCGAGCTGAGATCGCGGATCTCACTGATTTTGTGGGCTATGTGGACCCAATAAGGGGTTATTTAGGGTTTTCTTGATGGGTTATGGGATGTCGGCCCATGGGGTTTTCCCATGTTTGGACCTATTCTAAGGGTTTGTAAAAGTATAAATAAAAGAAGAATGTATGGTAGAAGTAGTGTTGTTTTGAGAAGCGTTTTGAGTAGTTTGTAGAGCTAAGTGCAAGTAGCTTGAACGAATTTGTGCCATGTGTTATCACTGAAATTTCATCCACAAATGGTTACAAGAATTCAGCATCGTCAAACAGTTATGAAGTCATCCATGGACCTGAATTAACACAAAAGAATTCATAAAGAATCAAAAAATATACAAAATAGTGAAAAATAGTAAAAAACTATACAAAATAGTGAAAAATAGTCAAAAACTAAGAGGACTATTTTGTATGGGCCCGTTACTTCTCATTGTTCTTTTTGTCTCTATGTCCCTATGCTTATAAATTTAGTTGTTATTTCATTTCTTAGCTTAATTCTTAGTTGTTGTTTTATATTTCTTTTTCTAACTCTTTTCCTTGTCATTGTCCTGCTCAGCAAACCCAACTGAGTTTGCAAGCACCTCTATTTTGCTCACTAAGGTGACGAAAGAGGCGCAACAGATTGGCGACTCCACTGGGGAAAGGTATCAATTTCCTACCCCATTTGGGTTTTTCTTACTCTTCTTTTAGTTTGTTTAACTTGCAGGTGTACTAACCGGCCTAGGCCGACCTGCCAATTAGCCAATTCCAAGTTAAATTGAGAGAAATCCATCCGGATTTTTCATTCTCGGTCGTGTGTCACATATGCGTGGGTTTTTAGGCCCACAGACGCGCATTGTGCACACATGCGCTTAAATTACATCTCTTTTCTACGCACATGCGCTCTGTGCGCCTCTGTCTCCACTGAGACCCGTGCACCTGTGCAAAAATTCACATTGTAAAGTTGTTGAGATGTGGGGAAGGCCATTTGCCTTCTTAAAAATGATTTCAAGCATGTTTTAAAGCTACACCACACTTAGTCCCCTCATCATATAAAGGGGTTAGTCAAAAACACATAGGCACTTAGGAGGTTAAAATCAATTTCCCCTCTTTGCTTTCATTTTTCGCCACATGGATGGCTTGTTTTGACTCACAAGATAAGTTGGAAATCATTTTTAATCACATTTAACTTGCATTGGGACTAGAAGTTGAATAACAATCGCTTAGTATGCTCTTCTCTCACGCCTCCAAGCGGTCTTGAGAATCAGAAAAAGATTGTGAAACGATTTCATCTCCCTTAAGAACATTAAAACCTTTAGGAGTGGACAACAACCCTTCTTGCGACTCCTCTTAGTTTACTTTTTCAAAAACACATCTTAATATTGTAACAGGCCCATACATGCCCACATGCTACAAAGATAGGATAGTGTTGAAGTTTTCTTTCTTAGATCAAATCACTAGGGAAGTTTAAAGGTTTTGTAACGGGCCCATACATGCCCACATGATCAATCTAGGATAGTTTCAAAGCTTTTCTTAGATTACATCACAAATACGGAGTTAAAGGGATAGTAACGGACCCACATGTCCACATGCTAGCTTCCTAGGGACTTTTGAATTACGCAAGGTTGTACCAAAGACACTTAGTTAATTAGGTAATCAAACACTTGTAAGGACCAAGCGAAGTCCACATGCAGCAAGGTGACATCTAATTCACTAAAAATTGGCACACTTTCACTCACACACAAAAGTCACTTATCACTCACATAGCTTCTTCTTGAAACATGGAGGTCAAAGTAAGTTTACTCCAAAGGGATTCTGAAAACACCCCACCCTTTTCTTGACGAAACTATCCACTCCCATTTTTAATCAACGAGGTTGGTTTACACCCCCAACCTCCCAAAAAAACTACATCTAAATTTTTTCTAAAAACTCACTAAGTTTTCCTCCACAGGAGGTGCCAAAATAAATTTTTTAGTCTAGGTAGGATTTCAGGGATAGGCATCCAAAAAACTCCCCGTTATCTGGTTCTCACATTGTCAAAACCATAGAAGTTGTCAAATAGGGAACTGGAAATCCTCCAAGTCAAGTGTTCCTAACACCATAAGGTAGGGAGATACCCATGAAGGGTTGAAGGCTGAGGTCCGGTTGTTCTGTGCATCCCCCCTTGAGGCACCCACCTCTTGGACGGGATCCATCCCGTGACCCATTTCTTAGGCCGAAAATCTAAATGTTGCACTTTGACCGAGGTACCTAGTGACCAAATTTTAGGACATCTACCCAGGTGGAAATTGTGGGCTGCAATTTCACCTTGATTGGATTTTGTGTGGCTATTGGGAAATATCACCAACTCTTTCGGGATATGCCCCCTTTACCCCTCATTTTAACCAATTATTTCATCCTTCACTAGTTTCTCTTCCAGTGACTTCAGACCCCACTGTTGAGTACTATTGGAAGGTCCAATGCTATTTGAGAGGAAGGACGTTATGTCTTCTAGGACATGAGCATTTGTTTTCTTTTGATTCCCCACGCAGACAAAACCCACTTACCCACATATATGCTTCTTTTTCAAAACACTTTATGTATGATGCACCTCTGATTACAGTTTGATTTGGATATATATATTGTGTAAAATTCAACGTTTGCAACGCAAAGGATCTTGTTTCTTTATTACTCTCCCCACCATTTGCACACATTCACAAGCTAGCCGGACATCATAGGGGACCCACAGAATCCTCGTTGTTCACGATTCTTTCTAAACCTCCCTCCTATCTTAGGGGGAGTGTTTGGTCTTTCACACTCATCAACACTACCTTCACACACTCCTATGAGTGCGACCATTTTAGGATCATATTTTCTTGGTTCTACATTACTTGAGTCCACTTCCCAATGTCATCCATCCACTCGCTCTCCTTTACACGGAAGTGGGGGACCAACTTCCTCTCAAGGGGGAAGCACCAACCCACCTATCCCCTCTCAAGGGTCAGGTTCACAACACACTCACACCATGGCCATAGCTAATCCTCCCCCCCCACTACAGATGCCATATTTGGCCTCTCTCAATATACCGAATCTAAGCAAACTCACCAATGATCCTATATTTCATGCTCCCACATGGCCTGCAATGCCCATCAAACTACCTTCGGACATACCAAAGTTTGAAGGAAAGGAAAGCGATGACCCTGCCAACCATGTCATGACCTTTCACCTATGGTGCTCTTCCAATAGCATTATGGATGATTCCATCAGACTGCGATTTTTTCAATGCACACTCACTGGCCCATCAGCCAAATGGTATGTAGAAGAAAAATTAGGGTCCCACGTGACTTTTGAGTCCTTGGCTAAAGAATTATTGACCTTCTTCCAATTATCAATCCGCCATGACAATGGTCTAGAACTAATTTCTAATTTCAAACAAACCTCAGCCACACATATCGCTTACCACATTCACGAGTGGTGTAGGCGACGTAGTTTGTGTAAAGAAGAAACCACCAAGCAACAGTGTCTTGACTGGTTTCTTAGATCACTTGTCTCTCTCCTCGGTAAGGATGTAGCTTCCACCTTCCCTCAATCTAAATAGGAAGCCATCAGTAAGGCTCAATAGTATGACCTCATCTATGCACAGTCAGGGTACTTATACACTGTACTTCCTGATCTTCCAAAACCTGTGCCATTTGGCCACGACAAACCTGGGATGTCTCACTCAGTAGACGGACTAATTGGTACCACCACTCACCATCTTCCACAACCCCAACCACCACCGATGTATGGAACACCTCAATACCTGCCGGCATACGGGGGCACTTCTTATTACCCCCCACCCCCTTATCAACTGCCATACCTTGTTGCTATACCTCCACCCATCAGTGGACCACCACCGACACCCCCCATACATCCACCTATTCAAACGAGCTCTGGTACCCCCTCTACCTCAACTTATAGTACTAGCGAAAGCACTACACCTTCCTATGTACCTTATGGATCGTTACCACCACAGAATCCGTACTTCCCATTTCCTGGTCCCCCACAACCCATGGCTCCCCCACATCCTCATGCGGAGGTGGATTTTGTTTAACCCTTAGTCGTTCAGCAATACCAAAATTTCGAGCAGTTGAATATGGCCAATCCAACCCATCCGTCGAACAATGCCAAAAAGAAAGGATGAAACAGGAACAACAACAACCCAGGTCAAGGCGGGAATCAACCCCAACAGAACCAACCCACTGGGGGAAACCAAAACCAAGGGAATCAAACCCCCCAGGGGGGAAATAATAATAGACGTCAAGGGAGAAATAACAATAATGTTAAAACCAACTTCCCTTGTGCCCTTTGTGGTGAGTTTGTCCATTACACTCATCATTGCCCCCAAATCGCTGATTTCAAACGGTTGAAAGACTCTGGTAGTCTTCCCCATCCTCCAGCACTGCCTGCCCCTCCGCAGACACCACAACAATATGTGCAACNTGCAGAATCCTATTCCACATCAAGGTGTGAAAAACACCCAACAAGACACACAACATCCCCCACCTCAGGTGGGACAATACCTCAACCCAAACAATCCAGCAGATTGCACAATTCTCCTCACTAGTGAGGAAGAAATCCTTATGCAAACACGTAATCGACAGTATCATGCACCCGCTGAGTCTCCTCCCATCCCTCCAAAGAAAAACCCTGCATCGATGGGACCCCCATTGGTGATTCCTTGCCCTACCGCTAGCCACCTCTTCTCATCCCTCGAATCCCATTGCGCAGGAATTTCCACAACCCACAGGCTAGGGCAACTCATAACTATAGTTTGGTAGACGACTTAGCACAATCCCCGGCTGCCATGTCAGTTTTGGAGGTCCTCCAGACTTGTCCCACTCAGCAGAAATCATTACTTTTCTCCTTGGGGGCAGTCGACCCCGCAGATACCCGACTCATTACCTTTGATATTGACAGCGGAGAACCTCGCCTTCTTGCCTTGATCGCTTTTCAAATACCAGTAAAAATACGGAACATCACAGTTCATCGGTGTATCATCGATGAAGGTTCATCTACATGCATTATGTCCAAAACTGTATGGCAGAAACTTGGTTCCCCCGAACTCATACCCTCTACCATCACCTTACGAGCTTATGACGGATGACCATCATCTCCTGAAGGACTCTTCCAAAATGTCCCCGTCGAACTCGGGGGAAAGACTATTCTCATCGACATTGAAGTTATCGATGCCCCACTCGATTGTAATATCCTGTTCAGTCGTAGCTACATGTACGTTATGAAGGAAGTGTCATCTTCCGTCTTTCGGACAATGATGTTCCCTCACAATGGGAAGATCGTTACTATTGACCAAGTCTCACATTATGAGCCTAATCCATCTGCCAATGTCGATAACATTCTTCCTCTCATCCACACGAGCCATGACGCATACCCACTCGTCGACATGGGTCCTGGAATTTTCAAAGATCCATCATTATTAGGAACTTACCATGGAGCACCACCACTCCTTCATCCTTCTAATCAAGTATGTGTTGTATCATCTAACAGAACGCCCACAAAGGATACCCTTCCTCCTACAGAGGCTCCTACCATATCTAATGTCCCACTAGTCACATAACTCCCCCCTCAAGAACCTCCTGCGCACTCATTGACCCCACTAGTCCATGATTCCACCTCTCCACAAGGACATATCCCAGTTTGGGAGACAGTTCCCCAAGCCATCACCCAAATTCCTTTCTTTTACCCTCCACCAGGCATTGAATCTTTCTAGGTAGCCGCAACGCTCACCCTACCTAATATGGTGTTAGCAATTCCAGTTTGGTATTTACACCCACCAGAGATGGTCCCTCGACCATCCCTTCCCCCCCATACAGAAGGAATCCCCATGATGATTCCCATACTTACTCCCACCATACCCCCTACACCCCCATGCACTAACCCCCCTGCCACAGTTGGGGGAAGGAGAAAGAAGAAGGAGCCCACAACTCCACTTCCTCCACACATCCAACCTCCTTCCACACTATGTTAGAAAGAGGGACACCAAACCAACAACTGCCCATATCTACTAGAGTTACGGAATTTGATTCCACTCAATCAAACTCCCCCAACACTCACCACTATAGCCAATACTACCACTACCACTCCCCATTCTAGTAGTAAAGGGTTGCAGACCAAATTCTCTTGCGCTATATGTTCAGAATATGGCCATTATACCCACCATTGCCCAACACTTCCACGCTTTCGGTAGACATTAGCCGCAGTACGCCAGAGCTTCCAGAGCAACCCCAGTCCTGCTATGTCCTCCTCAATAGATATCACTGACATCTGTTATGTCACCACTTCAGTCAACAAATGTATGAGACGCCTTTTCTCTCTATATGACTCATTAGATCATTTTACATACTAGTGTCCTATGATCCTTGAATACAGGAAACGCCAATTGATCCTGCTTCAACAACCCGCAGAGTCAATAGTTGACATTACCTCGTCACTAGAGGCTCTTCATGTCATTTCTCCCGAACCCGAGGCCCTTCCAACACCTCCATGGTTCTTAGATGACTTATCTGAGGATTCACCCCCCAATCCCCCCAACTCTCCCACTCATTCCCCTACGAACATTTTACACCCAACTACCACGGGTACTCCTCAGTACTTCAATATCTGGTTTATGTTAAGCGAACCATCGCCATATCCTCGTGTTGTTCCCCCTGCTTCTTCCTCACTAGGGGGAAACCACATGACAACAGTCACCAATATCACTCTTCCTGACCCCTTATATTCCCGTCACTTCCACTGTGATGAGGAAATACTCGAAGAGTTCAATAACCCAGACTACCCCTGGGATGCGCTTCACCACCGTGCACTCTTCTTTCCACAAGAAGCCTCCATGCCTCCTAACCAACACCCCATCTACGCGGTCGAAACCAAGGATTTTATCCCATCAAGGCCTATCGACTGGTTCAAAAACCCCATTCCTGCCCCTGATGCTTTTGAAGAAGGCAACATGGCCAACATTTCCCCAACCATTAAAATTGACATTTCCATTAAAAATGGCATCATTGAGGAAATCACCATTGGAGTTGCTTGCACTCCTCAGGAAATCACTGCCTATAAAGCCCTCTTCTAGGAATATCGAGCTATTTTTGCCTGGTCATACATGGAAATGCCTAGCCTCGATCCCTCTATCGTCGAACATCGCATCGACACCTGGCTTGACATTACACCAGTTCGTCAAAACCAATGACCGCTACACCCATCCAAAGGAGCGTCCATCAAAGCCGAAATTGACAAATTACGCACTGCTGGGTTCATTTACCCCATTGCCTATACATCATGGGTTTCCAACCCTGTACCCGTTAACAAAAAACAGGGCACTATCGACGTTTTCATAGACTTTCACGATCTCAATCACGCATGTCCCAAAGACAACTTTCCAATGCCTTTCATCGATCAAATTATCGACGACTGTGCAGGCCACCAGGCTCTATCCTTTATGGACGGATTCTTTGGTTATAATCAAATTCAAATTCACCCCGTCGATCAGTATAAAACCGCATTCACTACCCCTTGGGTTACTTTTTCATATCATGTCATGCCTTTTGGCTTAAATAATGCCGACACAACTTTCCAATGAGCTATGACATACATCTTTCACGATCTGGCTCATATCATCCTCGCCTACTTGGATGACCTCACAGCTTGATCCAAGAAATGGACCCAACATCTTGATGAGTTACGAATCATCTTTCAATGGTGTCATCAGTACAACATACGCTTGAATCCTCTCAAGTGCGTGTTATGTGTCACCGCAGGGCGCCTCCTCGGCTTTATCGTTTCCCAAAGTGGTATTACCATGGACCCCCTCAAAGTCGAAGCTATCACCGAAATTCCACCTCCCCGGAATTTACGTCAACTTCAGAGCCTACAAGCCAAAGCTAAATTTCTACGATGGTTTGTCCCAGACTACACCATACGCGCACACGGTTTCCTTCGCTTACTACGTCACGAAATCCCATTTCACTGGGATGACCATGCCCAACAGTCATTTTACGACCTTAAAATCCAATGCCCCTTTAATTAGTGCACCTGAATACAATCACGACTATATCCTCTACATATGAGCATTAGCTGTGTCAGTAGCAGGAGTTCTCGTCCAACTAGGTGATGACAATCGTGAGCATGTCATTTATTACGTTAGTAAAAACCTTTCAGGGCCACCCTTGAAGTATAAACACGAAGATAAACTTTCTCTTACAGTCATCCTCGCAGTCCAGAAACTGCGCCACTACATTCTTCTTCGCACAACCAAGGTCATAGTAGATTCCAACCCTATGCAGTACTTGCTCAGTCGTCGACAAGTTAACGGTAAATTTGCTCGATGGATCGTTATCCTTCAGGAATACAACCTAGATTTATCAACACCCAAGAGTAAGAAGGCCCTTGTTCTCGTCGAACTTGTCACGGCCCTCCCCTCTGACACCACTAGTACCCCCATCAACACTGACTTTCCCAACGAACACCTCTTTTACATCACTTCGGATGATCCTTGGTATGGCAACCTCCTCGTCTACCTCCGAAATCAAAAGTTTGGTAACCACCTTTCATGAGATGATCATCGTCGTATTCACCATCAGGCCCCCTACTACCTCCTCATCGGAGACATCCTATACCAGCGGGGAGTCAACACCATTCTTCATCGATGCCTGAATATTGACAAGGCCGATAGAGTCTTAAATGACTACCACATTGACGCATGTGGGGGCCATCTTTCGGGCATATCCACTGCTCAAAAGATTATCCGAGCAGGTTACTTTTGACCTAACTTATTTCACAATTGTATTCACGACGTGAAACAATGTGCTCAATGTCAGCTTTACACCAATAAATCCTGAGCCCCCTCCGCTCTTCTTCATCCTGTCATCACTGCTGGCCCTTTTTGTAAATGGGGCATCGACTTCATGACTTGTAATCCCCCCTCCACCAATGGTCACAAATACATTGTTTTTGCCATCGATTACTTCACCAAATGGGCATAAGCTATGCCCACCTTCAACAACACCGCTGACACCACAACGCATTTTTTCTTTAACCACGTCATATCTCACTTTGGAGTACCACTCCAACTCATTTCCGATCACGGGAAACACTTCGAGAATGAGATCTTCGTCAAACTCTCATCTCAGTTAGGATTCTTTCACAAGTTTTCCTCACCATATTACCCTCAGTCTAATGGACAGGTCGAAGCAGTTAACAAGGTCCTCAAGACCATGTTACAGTGCATGGTTAATAAACATAAAACCAATTGGCATCATATGTTATTTTCTGCAATATGGGCTTACTGTACGGCTGTGAAAACAGCTACTGGTTTCACACCATTTCATCTAGTCCATGGGGTTGAGGCCACTCTTCCCATCGAGTGTGAAATTCCCACCTTAAGCACCGCAATTGAGCTATTACCCGACACTGCTCCAATGGAGCAGCGCTTGCTGAACTTAGAGTCTCTGGATGAAGATCGTCGATCTTCATTACAGAACAACGAGGCAGCTAAAAAAAAATCCAAGGATACCTTTGATCAACATGTCAACCTTCTCTCATTTCGCGAAGGTGACCTCGTCCTGGCTTACAATATCGCTCATGATACCTTTGGCCATGGAAAATTCGAGTCACTATGGAATGGCCCATACATTATCCAAAATTGCCTCACCAAAGGCGCATACATCCTGGCCTCCCCTGAAGGCCTCTCTCTCAAAAAACTTGTCAACGAGTTGTATTTAAAGAAATTTTATGCTTAAACGTAGTCATTCTACTTTAGGTTATTTCTTTTATAGTGTTTCTACTCTTTTTTCCATCCCTCACGTCTAAACTATCATTTTTGCTATTGAGAGATGCTTCCTCCAACGGCCTACCACATCCGTTACACCGACGGTGCCAGCCGTTGAACACAAAATCTCGCTACGGCTGCTTAGGCTCTCTACACGCCCTCACATGAAATTCTCCATTCAAGCGGCATATGTTTGGGTTCAGTGACCAACAACCAAGCTGAATACACTGTCATCATTGGCCTCCTGGCCGATGCCCAACATCATCGTATTCGTCACCTCAACGTCTTTCTCGACTCTCAACTAGTCGTTCTCCATCTCAACAATGTGTACCGCATCCGCGATCCTTGCCTCTTTCGCAAATACCTGCAGGTTAGACTTTTATCTCGACATTTTGAGTCCATTACATTTACACATATTCCAAGACAATTGAATCAAATTACGGATAACCTAGCTAATATTGTGTTAGACTGGCATATAACACATCAAGCTACCTCTACACATACATAAACATATCAACAACCTATCATCACATATATAGATTAGACATCATCAATACATTAACATAACACATGTAAACACCACATAGATCTCAAAATGTATACTCATGTATATATCGAAAGGTCCACAGTGCTATCAAAATGTTTACATACAAAAATACAACTATCTACAGGCCAATAAAGCACCTCGGTACAAAATGGGCTTACCAGCCTATATACAAAAATTACATCAATACATAGAGCACCACTCACGGTGCCTCTAGAGCACCACTGCCTACCCCTCCCTCAGGCGGTGGCATCCCACCTCCACCTTCCCCTCCCTCAGGCGGTGGTGGTCCACCCCCTACCGATCCCTCCTGTCCTGGTGACAGTCGTCCGGTCATCGCAACACCAGCCACTGCTACTCATCGTACTACGGCCTTCCATGGCAGAAAAACCCCCACACATTTCTCCAAGATACCCTCATCCTATATGAAAGACCACATGCCCTCAGGCATGTCCTGTAACATCGCCTCCAGGCGATGGTTTATGTCCTCAAAATCTACTCCGACAGCCGTCGGAGGAGCATGTGATGGCCCAACACCAGGGTCATCAAATCGGCGTCTCCTCGCTACCCTCTCCAAATTAGTTGGTCGCACTGTGGCGTCCTCACGCCAACGTCTCTCTCCCGTGGCAATCTCTCTGGCTCCTGACGATCCGACGCTCTCTGCAACTCCACCTCGTGCCTGCGATGTGCCACATCTGCACATACAAACAAGCAACATATAGTATCAACATCTATGTCATATAAATATGTCATGCTATCTCGAAACACCAAAACATACATATCAACATCATCAACATACCTCGGTGGTCAAACACCTCCCCTGGAGGTAGCACCATGTCCAGATCCTCCCGGAAGTCAACCCTAGCATAGGGGTACCGCAATATCACCTGCGACATCTGCCACCATACCTGCGTCACCTCTGTAGTAAAGAAGTGGCCACCCTCACCACCACCATGGTGAAGCAACACAGTTGACGACTGCCTCAGTCGCGACTCTCGCTCCCCAGGCACACCCAATAGAATCCTAGGGTGCAACATCAACACCCTCTCTAGAAACCAGGCCACCAGGATGGACTCGAAGGAAAACTCTCCAGCATCTGTGGACCGACAATGGTCTAGCTGCCCTACCATCCTGGCATGTAGCGTCAACCCCTAGGAAAAGTGCTCACCAACCAACACTCTCTCCATCACCATCAGCTGGCCACCACTGATCCGCTGCGTCCCCAGCGAACCATAAACTCTCACAATCATCATTTCTATACAGTGTTGTGTTAGGGAATCCATCGCCCCAATGCTCACGACTGTGCCAGACATAAAGTTTAGCCTCGAACAATATCTCCAACCAACTGTCGCTAGCGATGTATCCCTCGGTAGCACCAGCTCCGTCGGTAGGGGTGTTCCTCGAAATGGGAGCCCATTCAAAAAATATACATCCTCCACTGCCATGAAGGGAATCTTCTCTCCCCGCACTATGAAGCAGTGCAGGTCCAAACTCCACATCCAGATAAGAAACTGCAGGAGATACTCCTGTGCCTGTATCAATGGGCACTCAAAAAATTTGAGCAACCCATAGGCTACCAACGTCGCATGTACACTTGGCTCCTCAATAGCCACGACGTCTCGCAGCTGGGACCAATCCCGCTCTCACCAACCAATAGGCATTATGCACAATGCTCACCTGCAACACATAAAACCATCCTAAGTCAACCACATGGACAATCAACAACATCAAAAAGACACGTTTTACACCTGTCAACCTTACCTCCACGGTGCGGTTGTTTAACCCATAGGCGCGCACACATGCGCACCTATACACCCCACAGGCACACACATGTGCACGCCTGTTCACTACATAGGCGCGCACGTATGTGCACTTGTTCACTACATAGGCGCACACGTGTGCGCACCTATTCACTACACAGGCGCGCCTGTTCACTCTACAGGCGTGCACATGTGCACCCCTGTTCAGCCGACAGGCACACACACAGTGCACGCCCTCTATCCCCGTACCAGCGCTCCTATGCATGCCTATTCGGTGGGCAGGCGTGCACGTGTGCGCACCTACTACCGGATCGCCCGCGCACGTGAGGCCCACACCCAAAAACACCCCATGTACGGCCCTCCGTACAACCCCTGCCCAAAAAATGAAACCCTAATTCTATGCAGAATGATCAGACCACTAACCTGAAGCTCGCAGGTCCTTGATCGGATGCCCTATCCTCCCAGAATATCCCAATCTCCTTTGAATGCTTCTCGTCCAATCACTATAGCAGCAAGTACAAATGAGGTGGCAATGTGGGCCCTACAGCTATATATAGGCCTTTTTTCCAAACTTCCACTCACCATATGAGGAGCTCCAGGCATCCATTCCTCGATCCGTCTTCATCCACGGGATCAACATCCCTTCATCTACATCATGACAGTTCCTGGGCCTCTTTTTATCCTAATCCCCCAGGACGCCATTTTCCATACCCTGATCAGGTATGCATGCACATATTCACACTTATCAAATACATGCTCATATATTCGATTCTCTTTAGATATTGTTCACGTCGGGTATTTGGTTTTCATGTGTGCAGGTACTTGGTCATCATACATTGACACAACCCCTTTAGGTATATACTCAGCACTGGCATGTAGTCATTCCCTCTGAATCTCACTTACATTTCCAATCACACCCTCTGACATTTGCCTTTAGGATCCCCATTTTTGGCTCTGCAATACCCACACCTCCATTTGCATCTTCGGTACTGTCACCCGGTAGTACTCTTACCCACATGAGTTGTCCCATTCATAGCACCCTTTTGTGCTTTTTAACACTCATGTTTCTTTTCAAAATGGGAGTCTCGATAGTCTTACATCATGTTGCGAATCAGCCACATAATCCTTCTCCTCATTTTGCTAGCTTTCCCAATGGACTCCCAGATTCTCTCTCCGCAGTTCTATTTTTTGGGTTGCACCTCCAAAGTAGCATGAACCCTCCATTTCATCCACAATCTGTTTGCCCATCTGCAAATCTCCCTTCATTTCACCTACCTCATACATAAACCCACCCATGGGCCCCCCACCCTCCATCAGTTCTCCAAGCAAATTATGCCCTACCTAGGCCAACCATATCACACTAGGGCACCCGTTTCTGTATTTTTACACTTCTCCCCAATTATTCGTTATTTATTTGTACAAACACCTTTGTTTCCAGTCATTACATTACCTTTTTTTCATCACCTTTGACGACCTTCTTCCCTTTTTGGCCAAACGCAACCCATGTCACCCTTTTTTGGGGCACTACTTATCATCCACCCTTGCCGACATTGTCCATATCTTCAGAGTACCCCATAGGCCACTTACCTCTGCCCTCTGAGTTTGTTCACCTTGTCCCGCCTCTGGCATAACTTATCCTCTGTCTTGTCGTTCCCCTGATACTTGACCTCGTTGAACGGTTGCGGGAACTTTTTATCTCACATATACTCCAACCAAGGGTAGTCTTGAGTCTTCCTACATCTTGACTTCGTCCATGTACCTCCTTCATTTCTTAACCTCACTTAGTAGATTTCATGAAGCCATTTTCTTCTGGGATTCATGTCCCCCTTTTTGTTGACATCAGCACAGTTTTCCAGAAGGGCGACAATATCTTGATTCTCATTACCCACCCAATGAGAGATCTTGGACGGCACAGGGCGAAACACAATTGCTCCCTGCTGTTGTTGACCCCCATAACATTTGATGTCAACAATTTATCATGTTATGGTGGGTCTTACTTTGCGACTATTGCAGTTAGTTCTTTCACTTGTCGAAGACCTCTGAACTTGGCTGGGCTATCAATGCCCACAGAATCGGTAATACTTATTACCGCGGTCACTGCCTATTATTCAGAGTATGTTCATCTGCGGAATTGTCTTCTACCTTTCTCACGACTGCCCCCGAGGGCGTTGTAGTTGTCTACACCAACACTTCATTCCTCCTTTTTGAGTTACATGACACGAGCATGGGACATGCCCGCCTCGTTTGTACACAGTTTTCTTTTTTTACACACCTCATGTAAGGTTGGGTTCTACTGGTTCTTTTTCCTCCAATGGATCGCTCTGGACGATCCCACTATTTCTCTCTCTTACAAAAACACTCTCAGTAGAAGAAACATTGATTGATTTTGGCTATATGTATGCTCCTAACCTCATCCATCAGGGGGCATCTGTTATCACTGAAATTTCATCCGCAAATGGTTATAAGAATTCAACATCGTCAAACAGTTATGAATTCATCCATGGACCTGAATTAACACAAAAGCATTCATAAAGGGTCAAAAACTATACAAAATAGTGAAAAATTGAAGGGCACTATGAAGACATTGGGCGCACGTGCACATGCGTGCAACAGGAACGCAGAAATCGTTCACATGCGCATGATGTGCGACTGTTATCGCAAAAATCCGCACACCTGAGAAATGGTGCATTTATGAGAGTGGTCGGCCTCCCACCCACTTCTGGTTAAGCTCCCAAGCCGATTTGACACTCAAATATGGACTAGATTCGACTGGATGGCTGGTCAAAGACCTAGAAATGCCCTAATTAGCCTCTTTACACACTACAAACTAGTTGAACAATAGCTCAAAGGAATGCTATAAAAGGGCCATGGATACACTTCATTTTTCAAGGAATTCAAAGAAAAGTTATGCTGCCATTATTCTCTTGAGGACTCTATCCTTTCCAAGAGTATATTTGCATCATTGCATTGGGCAATCCATCTCACCCCTTGAGTGGATTAGCGAAGAGTTCTTTCACCATTTTCATTTTTATTTGTTGTAAGAAGAGCTTACTTGTGGGGGTCCAAGAGCCCTCCCTTGGAGGAAGAAGGGACTCATAGTCCCCTTGCTTCTCGGTGTTTTATTTCACTAATATCAGCCTTATCATTGGTGACATGGGTCTCATTATTCTTTTTGTCTCTATGTCCCTATGCTTATAAATTTAGTTGTTATTTCATTTCTTAGTTTAATTCTTAGTTGTTGTTTTATATTTCTTTTTCAAACTCTTTTCCTTGCAGTTGTCCTTCTCAGCAAACCCAACTAAGCTTGCAAGCACCTCTATTTTTCTCACTAAGATGACAAAAGAGGCACAAAAGAATGTATGTGAGTAAGGCTCTATGCTTGATAGAGAATTGGCTCTGTGCCTTGACCTAATTTTGGAAGGAGGATCTGGTGCTCAGTATGCAAATCTCCTATCCTATGCAAAGCTTGGCTCTGTGGCTTGGTGCATATGAGTGAATGAATGTAAGATTCAGATGAATAATAAAGAAGGTGAAGCGGTTGGTGGACGTAGCCCCACACTGGGGTGAACCACATATATTTTGTGTCTTTGGTTTGCTTTGTGTTGTGTTGTTTATGTTATGAATATGCTCATTGCTTTGATTATTATGTATGATAGATAGATATGTTGTTGCTTAGTGATTTACTTGTGTTAAGGATAAATGAATGTTAGATATAACTCAATGCTAAGTGCTCAGGATATATAATCATTTATTGTTATTGCACTGATCTATTCTTGGGTATGTTCTGCGATGTTAATAAGATTAGGAAACTAACACATGTCATCTTCTAAGTGTTGATATAATACCCTACAAAGTTTTATTATCACAGATATGTGTCCCATTTTGGCTACAGACACCTACATCCTGTAACCCCCCTGCTTCTACCTCGGGTGAGACTTCGCTTGCTTCGTAGGTGTCACTGAAAGGGCTGGTAGTCAGATTTTTGTTGGTGTGCTATTAAGCGTTGAACCCTGGGTATGCCCCTGTGCCAACAAATGGTTCCATTACCGGGACCTGAAACTATGATTGTGGAGAACTAAAGTAAAGAAAATATAATCTCTATGCATAGATCTATTTTTGAAGTGTGCAATACTCTACTTGAATTGCAAAGTTCTGTGATAAGAAAGAAATCTTATCTAAAAAAAAGAGGTAAGATCTAAAAAGAGGTAAATATTTTTTCTTTAACAAAAGAAAGATAAGTGAAAAATTTTGTTTCGTAAGCATGAATTTGAGTTGAAGGCTAGGGCACAGTTGAAAGAAAGAGTTAATTTGAGTAAATTTAATGGAAATGAAGAAAGATATGTTATTCCTATGCATAGAAAGAGTTTTTGGACCAATAAGTGGATGCAGGAACCTAGAAGAAATTTTTGCAGATTGCAGGTCCAACACTGTGATCCTAGTGCGCAGTACAGAAGAGGTTGGGGAACATTTAAAAGAAAAATAGGATTGACATTATGCTATAATTGCAGAAGAACGGGACATCTTACTAAGGAACTCATTGGCACAGGTCCTATTTGTTTTTGTTGTAAGATTGTTGGTCATGAGGTTGAGGATTGTCCAAGGATGATTGCTAAAGTTGAATGAATGAACATGAGACAAGAAAACTATGAAGGAAGTCAAGAGACTAAGGTAATGTTGGAGAATAATAGAAATCTCAGACTACATTATTATAGTTGAAAGAAACGATGATGTTCACAAAGATGTCAGTTTACTAGAGATCCTGAAAGTAAAACAACGTATAAGTGCAAGAATAGAATACTTTGACATAGACTGTGTCTTGGATGAGGAAACACAAGTGAATATTATGACAAAAGACACTTGGAAAATTTTGGGAAAGCCTACTATTATACCTTCGTTAGGAAGCATAGGCTTGTTTAATGGAAAGATGATAACCTTATGTGGAAGAGATACTAATGTACCTATTATTGTTCATGGAACATCGACTGAAGAGGAATTTTAAGTTATTAAATTTGTTGAGAAAAAACACCCCTTTCCCACTTTTGTTAGATAAGACTTGGATTGAGAAGGATCAAATCAGAAGGAAAGCAGAGGAATAAGACACATAAAAGAAAAAGCAATAACTAAGGGATTTCATAGATAGAAAAATAGATCGACTAATATAAGAATGAGAGGATAAGTCGAAGAAACATAACAAAGTAACAACGCAGGAGGGACAAAAGGAAAGAGAGTTATCTGTCAAGGTTGAAAGAATGCATGAATATTTGGAGGACCTATCCATTCAATAAAGAAGTATATCCACCCAGGAAGTGTTAAGAAAAGGGATATTAACTTCAGACCCTTTGAGGGCACATCAACAATGCGAAGTCACTACGCTAGGGGAAGATAAGAATAAAAATGGAAAGAGGATTCCAGAAATAGTTAGAGAGACTCAGATTACAGGTAAGAAGGCAAGGAAGCTCAATAAAAAGAAATCTAAGTTTGAAAAGCTACAGGAAGATACAAAGACTATATGGAAGACTTTGTAGAATGGAACCTCGCAGGAGACAAGTTTGCAGTATTTGAACCTCGCTGGAACAACAGGACTACGCAGAATGGGAATTCGCCCTGGTGAAGGTATATGAATGTTGGAGGCTCCCTGACCATTAGAAAAATTCTCTAGAACAGTTGGAAAACACATTTATGGGCGGATGGACCACTTTTGGACGTTGAGATCACGCCATAGCAGACATATTCGCATTGATGGAAGCATTCCTGGCCATTGGAAGAATCCGTTATAAGGCCCTGCTTATTTAACTTGTCGATCATTGCGCTGGGACCAATTTTTTCTACCCATGATTAAATGAGCCAAGAAGAGAATTGATTGTGTGTCGAGCTATGTTATTAGAAACTAGACCTCGTTGTCCATTTGTCTACCCCACTTATCCGTTCGTCTACCTCGACCTGTCTGTTTAAAAGTTAGAATGTCGGGAGAACCTAGTGAATTAGAGAATTATGTCGAGGAATTACTCAAGAAGCTAATGGTTGTCAAACTATTTTCTAAAGATGTCCAGGCATCTTCAACTAGGAGACTGCAGGCTTCCCCGTCGAATGGACGTCGTTTTGGCCGTGTCAACCCCATGATTGAGCAACGAAGTAAGCACCACGGTGATCTGGCTAATGTGAAGTAGATCCCATCCATACTACCAGAGTATATCCCACCTTTGTATGGAACAGTTAACCATGAGAACATCCCATGATATTTTGAGTACACCGTATTCACCACATACATTTCAAAAGGAATACACGTAGTTGGGAGTCAGTTAGGACAAATCTCGCTATTAAAGAACAACAAATTCAATTTAGGAGACAGGAAGAACTATGCTATGCTAGCACCCCACCACTACTTGATGAAGTAAACTGGGAAGAATCATCACCTCATCTTCCAACCATGGATTAAGGGACTGGCGTAGTACACAATGCTAAATATGATGAATATTCCCCATTTTGGTCACCACCAGGAGGTTAACGCTTGCGTTAAACTCCTCTTGTCATGCTATCATGGTGGATACCTGTGGCTCAATAGAATAATTACCATGGATTCGACATTGATCCACCAGATCACATGCTTAATAATGAAGGGACCTGACCCTTAGTAGTTTTATCCAGGGAAGGCCTCAGACCTCTCCCTGGCACAACACATCAAGAAATCTTACAGAGAAGTTGAAAAAGGAGAGCGAGGTTATAAGGTATCCCTTAGATGGGATGGTGTAGTATGCCTCTCTTTCCAACTCATAGCTGGCAATATCATAAGGAAGAACCGCCCCACAAAGTTCATCGGGTTCGTGGTGGACCTCGCAGGAAAATGTGTGGAGGACATGCAGATGAACTGGGTGAGTTACCTCGTAAATGAGATAGTGAAATATTCCCGCGAATCCCAGGATTTGGGATATGAATTCCATTACAGTTGGATGATCATTTTGATCACATTTGTTGCTTGGAAAATGCCTAAAGGAGACACCTTCCCAAATATCAAACCCTCAGAGTTGTTGGCCACTAGGTTTTCCACCTTGTGGTACACCAATGACATGACAAAGTAGTGGCAATCCAATGTTGTGTTTCATGCATACTATCAAAAATTGAAGGTTTCCATTGAATCATTTCCACGCATGACACCGCACACCTTGCACTAGTAGAGACCAATAACAAATTTATGTGCAGATACGCATTTCATCTACATCGCTACATGCCGAGACGAGAACCAGGAAGAGTTACAGTCATACTACAAGATAATAGATGAATACATGGATCATATTACAAAGGAGTGGTCGAAGGAATTTCTTGTACCTATCACTGATGCAGAACTCTTTGACATTGACACCATAGGAATCCCCATAGTCACCTAGGTCGAGTATGTCAGACAATCTAGTGGGACGAAGAAGAAGAAAAAGAAGGAAGAAGTCTAGGATATATAGACTGATGAATAGGACAATGCTTATGAAGATAATGGGCTCAAATCGCTCGGAGGAGGAGGAGATGATGAAGCAGATGGACAAGGAGGAGGGGATGAGAAAGAAGGAGGTGAAGCTACACTGCCTGAAGACCACCCTACTGGGACAATAACACCATAGAAGAGGAAGGTTTCTCCAAATAATCCTTCATCAAGGAAGAATATGCCCACTAATAATCCCCATTTAGAGGCCACACTCATTGAGGACGATATTAGTTTGGTCCACAGGTCTATGGAGGACACTTCCAAGGATATCTTGCAGAGATATGGAAGGAAGCAGGAAGCGCTATATGGAAGGGTTGAGAAGGAATTGAAGGAAGTACAACAAGCTATTCGTTTGGTCCGCGCAGTACCTATTGTGCCTTCCTTGTCAAATATTGCAGAATTGGGGGATGAACCAGCCCAATTGAGAAGACTTGCGGATGCAATAGAAGCTCAACTTTAGAGAGTCTAAGAAGAGAAGGAGAAAGATACGGAAGCCTTGAAACAAGAGAAGGATGAATCCTTAGAAAAAATACGAGTAGCGCAATACAATGTAGCCTCCTATGAAAGTGAGAGAGAATAATTTCAGGCGATACTTCAAGAGGAAAAAGCCCAGCTACAGAGAGAAAAGGAGCAGTTGCTCACAGAGCATGTCACGGTAAAAGAGGTAGTGACTAAACAATGTCACTCTGTTCCAGGCTTGTAATAGGAGGAACAGGAGTCGGTCGAGGCTCAAGTATTGAAGCTCACTGATATCATCTAGCAACTTCAAGTCAGGATAACAGAATTGGAGGCCCAAGCAATACCGAGCACCCCACAAGAAGTGCGTGACTAGAGGGAGGAAACCACTAAGAACACAGTAGTAAGGATAAGAGCCCTCACCTCAGAGTGCAAACAACTGAGTGATAGAAGCACATAGAAATATGAACGCCTCGTCGAGGATCTAGACCTAAGAAAGTTGGAAGCGTAGTTACAGGAGGCACAAGAGTAGGCATTTTTAGTGCAGGCACAGATGAAGTTGCTCACTACGGTAGAAACAATGAAAAGATCCTAGGAGCAGAGTGCAGTAAAGTATCATATCACTACCCTCTAGGGAAAGGTAATGGAAGTCACACAGAAGCTGCAACCTATGCAGGATGAAGCCTGCAAAGTGTTCGAAGATATTGATGTACATGGCTCGCAACTATACCAAGTGGTTTCAATAGTAGAACAACACTTTGAAGGGCCTGTTACAGAGTAGATGATCCAAAAGCTTGTTGAGTAGGAGGCTCAGGCGAAGTAGCAAGTAGAGGTTGATTGAGTTAAGATAGAGGCCTTAGAAGTAGCATTGACCAGACCTGAGTGACTCGGGACAAGTCATAGGTGAGTGTTGGGGGCCTGTTCACCCTCGACCAAGTTTTGAGGAAACCTTAGTCAGGGTTGGACCACTTTTTGGAATTTAACACATTGTTCGAGGAAGGAGCACCCCGACAAAGCTAAGATGATGGATCTTAATGATTTTGTGGGCTATGTGGACCTAATAAGGGGTTCTTTAGGGTTTTTGTAATGGGTCATGGGATGTTGGCCCATGGGGTTTTCCCATGTTTGGCCCTATTATAAGGGTTTGTAAAAGTATAAATAAAAGAAGAATGTATGGTAGAAGAAGTGTTGTTTTGAGAATATTTTTGAGTAGTTTGTGGAGCTAAGTGCAAGTAGCTTGAATGACTTTGTTCCAAGAAATGTATGTGAGTAAGGCTCTATGCTTGATAGAGAATTGGATCTATGCCTTAACCTAGTTTTGGAAGGAGAATCTGGTGTTCAATGCGCATATATCCTTTCCTATGTGAAGCTTGGATCTGTGGCTTGGTGCACATGAGTGAATGAATGTAAGATTCAAACGAATAATAAAGAAGGCAAAGCGGTTGGTGGACGTAGCCCCACACTGGGGTGAAACACGTATATCTTGTGTCTTTAGTTTTCTTTGTGTTGTGTTGTTTATGTTATGAATCTACTTAGTGCTTTGATTATTATGTATGATAGATAGATATGTTGTTTCTTAGTGATTTACTTGTGTTAAGGATAAATGAATGGTAGAGCTAACTTAGTGCTAAGTTCTCATGATATATAATCATTTATTGTTATTGCACCGATCTATTCTTGGCTACGTTTTGCGGTGTTAATAAGATTAGGAAACTAATGCATGTCATATTCTAAGTGTTAATAGAATTCCCTATGAAGTGTTATTATGACAGATCTATGTCCCATCTTGGTTACAGACACCTATGTCCTGTAACCCCCCCTGCTTCTACCTCGGGTGAGACTTCGCCTGCTTCACAGGTGTCGCTGAAAGGGCCAATACTCGGGGTTTTGTTGGTGCGTTTTTAAGCATTGAACCTTGGGTCTACCCTTGTGCCAACAAATGGAGGCCCAAGTAGTACCGAGCACCCTGCAGGAGGTGGGTGACCATAGGGAGGAGATCGCTAAGAACACAGTAATAAGGATAAGAGCTCTCACCTCGAAGTGAAAACAACTGAGTGATAGAAATGCACAAACATATGAACACCTCATCGAGGATCCGAAGCTAAGGAAGCTAGAAGCACAACTATATGAGGCACAACCACATGCATTTTGTGTGCAGGCGCAGATGAAGCTGCTCACCATAGTTGAAAGAATGAATAGATCCCAGGAGCAGTGCGTAGTAAAGTAGCATATCACTACCCTCCAGGGAAAGGTAAAGGAAGTCACACAGAAGTTGCAACCTGTGTAGGATGAAGCCTGCAAGGTGTTCGAAGAGATTGATGTACATGGCTCACAACTATACCAAGTGGTTGCAACAGTAGAACAACGCTTGGAAGGGCCTCTTAC
The DNA here is from genome assembly GCA_009831015.1 of Picea engelmannii. NCBI lineage: Eukaryota > Viridiplantae > Streptophyta > Pinopsida > Pinales > Pinaceae > Picea > Picea engelmannii. Next base: position 292,545 of record ML797782.1, on the reverse strand, counting down.
AGAGTAGATGATATGGGAGCTTGTTGAGTAGGAGGCTCAGGAGAAGAAACAAGTAGAGGTCACTTGAGTTAATATAGAGGCCTTATAAGTAGCATTGACCAGACCTGAGTGACTCGATATGAGTCACAGGTGAGTGTTGGGGGCCTATTGTCCCTCGACCAAGTTTTGAGGAAACCTTGGTCAGGTTTGGACCACTTTTTTGACTTCGACACATTGTTCAAGGAAGTTGTACCCAGGCAGAGCTCAGATCGCAGAGCTCACTGATTTTTTGGGCTATGTGAACTCAGTAAGGGGTTATTTAGGGTTTTTGTAATGGGTTATGGGATGTCATCCCATGGGTTTATCCCATGTTTGGCCCTATTGTAAGGGTTTATAAAAATATAAATAAAATAAGAATGTATGGTAGAAGTAGTGTTGTTTTAAGAATCTTTTTCAGTAGTCTATAGAGCTAAGTGGAAGTAGCTTGAACGACTTTGTGCCAAGGAATGTATGTGAGTAAGGCTTTGTTCTTGATAGAGAATTGGATCTGTGCCTTGACCTAGTTTTGGAAGGAGGATATGGTGCTCAATGAGCAGATCTCCTGTCCTATGTGAAGCTTGACTATGTGGCTTGGTGCACAGGAATGAATGAATGTAAGATTCAAACGAATAATAAAGAAGGCGAAGAGGTTGGTGGACATAACCCCACTCTGGGGTGAATCACGTATATCTTGTGTCTTTGGTTTTCTTTGTGATGTGTTGCTTATGTTATGAATCTGCTCAGTGCTTTGATTATTATGTATGATAGATAGATCTGTTGTTTATTAGTGCTTTACGTGTGTTAAGGACAAATTAGTGTTAGATCTAACTCAGTGCTAATTGCTCAGGATATATAATAATTTATTGTTACTGTGTCGATCTATTCTCGGGTACATTCTGTGATGTTAATAAGATTAGGAAACTAACGCATGTCATATTCTAAGTGTTAATAGAATACCCTGCGAAGCGTTATTATAATAGATATGTGTCCCAACTTGGTTACAGACACATGCATCCTGTAACCCCCCTTGCTTCTACCTCGGGTGATACTTCGCCTGCTTCTCAGGTGTCACCGAAAGGGCCAGTAGTCGGGGTTTTGTTGGTGCATTTTTAAGCGTTGAATCCTAGGTCTACCTCTGTGCCAAAATAAGGAAAATTAGTGAGGTAGTTAAGGCATGTCCAATGGAGATGAATGGTCTACGCACAAAGGCTAATTTGAATATTATACCTTTGGGTTCGTATGATTTCCTCATTGTTATGGATTGGTTGGAAGAGCATCATGCTATCTTGGATTGTTATAATAAGGCATTCACTCGTTTGGATGAGGAAGGAAATTTGAGATTAGTTCAAGGAATTCCAAGAGATGTGACTATCAAAGAGGTTTCAACCTTTCAATTGAACAAAAGCTACAGGAAATGATGCCAATTATTCACAATGCACATGGAAGAGGCATCTAAGGATAAAGTGCCAAGTGCAAAACACTATACAGTGATAACGCAATTTGAGGATGTCTTTAAAGAGATATCGGGATTTCCTCCGAAGAGAGATATTGATTTCTCTATAAATCTGATGTCGGGACCAACATATGTATCCAAAACTCCTTATAGGATGAGTACACTAGAACTGAAGGAGTTGTTGATACAACTTGAAGAGATTCTAAAGAAGGGGTATATATGCCCAAGTGTGTCTCCTTTGGGTGCACCAGTTTTATTCTTGAAGAAGAAGGATGGTACGTTGAGACTTTGTATCGATTTCAGATAATTGAACAAGGTAACAATGAATAAAAAGTATCATTTTCCAAGGATATATGACATGTTTGATCAGCTAAGGGGTGCAAGGATATTTTCCAAGATTGATCTTATATCTGGATTTCACCAAGTGAGAACATGATCTGGATTTTATGAGAAGAATGAAATGAATATAGATTATTAAAATATTCTTAACACAGAATAACAGAGATATAGTAAAACTGGTCTTCTATTCAATAACAAAATAAGTTGAAACTGTAAAATGCAACGGAAAAGAAGCTTGCTGGAATGGTGGTGCCTTATCTTTAAGAAGAGATGTGATGGATGCGCTCATTCACAAGATGATTACAATGAGACTCTGAAGGCATTTTTTACAATAAAAAGGAATGTAAAAAACCCTAGACATCCAAAAACCTAACCCTAGGATATGAAGCTCCAAAAGTCATGTGGGCCCCGTTTGGGTAAGTTAGTACATCAACTTCTCGGGGTCATAAATTTTGCATACGATCTTTGTTTTTAGGTGCACGATAGCCCATTGGAAAATTCTATGTGAGGAATACACATTTTGTTGATATTTATTAAAGGTCATTTCCAACTGTGGCGAGCCCTAAAAATGTTGTTTAGGGCCTCAAAATGGCCTCGCAAGTCAGGGACCCGAAAACTAGAAAAAAAACTGCCTAACTAGAAAACTGTCAAAATGAACTAGTTGGAATAGGTGGGAGGCCACCGACATCCATCTAGATCAGAGCAAAAGAGGAATACATCAACATTACTTCCTTTAAAACAAGGTATGGTCATTATAAGTTTACAGTAGTTCCATTTGGATTGTCAAATGCACTAGTTGTCTTCATGTGAGTAATGAACGAAGTTTTCAGAAGTTACTTAGATAAGTTTTTCATTGTGTTTCTGGATGACATAATTATTTACTCAAAGTCTAAGGAAGAGCATGAGAAACACTTGAGGATGGTATTGCAAGTATTGAGGGAGCATAAAATTTATGCAAAGTTGAGAAAGTGTTCATTTTACTAGAATCAGATTCATTACTTGGATCATATCATTTCAGAAGAAGGAATAGCTATGGACCCAATGAAGATAAAAGACATTGAGAAATGGCCAACACCGAGAAATGTTGAAAATTTGAGATCCTTTATGGGTCTGGTAGGGTACTACATAAGGTTTATTGAAGGATTCTCATAGATCGTGCATCTAATTAAATCTTTGCAAAATAAAGGTGCACGATTTGAATGGACTTCAGATTGCACAAGGAGTTTTCAGTGCTTGAAGAGTTTGTTAACAAGTGTGCCAATTTTGAGGATTGTTGATTAAGATGCAGAATTTGTTGTGTGCATGGATGCATGCAAGGAAGGACTTGGTGGAGTCCTGAGTTAGAATGGACTTGTGGTATGCTACGAATCAAGGAAGTTGAAATATCATGAAAGACTCTATGCTACACATGACTTGGAATTGGCAGTCATAGTGCATGCTTTGAAGATGTGGTAGAATTATATCACGGGTAAAATATTTGAGCTAAGAACATACCATTGTGGTATGAATTATTTGTTTGGATAGACAAGTCTAAATGTCAGATAAAGTAGGTGGTTAGAGTTCCTCATTGAGTATGACTTCAACATAAAGCATATCATAAGAAAAGAGAACAAGGTGGCTGACACATTCAGTAGGAGGGTCCATGTGATGCATGCTACAACCATTATCATGTACTGGACAGGTTTTCGTGACAGAATTTTAGAAGTTTCCAAATCATATCTGTGCTATGAGGACATAAAGGATACTTTACAACAAGGTATGTCGCAGCAGAATCTAGAAGGCTATGAGCTAAGAGAGTATGGGATCCTCATGTATAGACGTAGAGTCTATGTGTTGAATGATAAGGAGTTGAAGAGCATGATATTGTCATAGATGCATAAGTTTCCTTATGTTGGACATTCAGGTTACCAGAATACCATTGTCATAGTCAAGAAGCAATACTTTTGGCCAGGTATGAAAAAGGAAATTGTGGATTTTATTGCGAGATATCTTGAACGTCGAAAGGTCAAGGCTGAGCACATACATCCAACTAATTTATTACATCCCTTTCCCATTCCTGAGTGGAAGTGGAGAGTTGTGACCATGGAATTCATAACTAAGTTTCCTAAGACTACTAAGAAACATGATTCTATTATGGTGGTGATGGAAAAGCTTACTAAAGTTTCCCATTTTTTTCCAGTAAAGGAAACTGACACTGTTGATATTTACATGCGAGAAATTTCCAAGTTGCATGGTGTACCTAAAAAAAATGTGTTTGATAGAGATTCCAATTTCACCTTGAAATTTTGGAAAGGGATATTCAAATTATTTGAGACACGTCTGAATTTCAGCATAACATATCACCCTAAGTCATATGAAAAAATAGAAAGGGTAAATCGAATGATTGAAGACATGTTGAGGATGTATGTGATGGATAATCCATCAAAATGGGAGGACTACATGCATTTGGTAGAGTTTTCTTACAACAATGGGTATCAAGAATATTTAAATATGATCCCATTTGAAGCACTTTATGGAAGAAAGTGAAACACACCTGTGAGTTGGGACAACCCAGTAGACCATGCAGTAGTTGGGCCAGATTTGCTCTAGGAAATGGAAGAGAAGATGGTAAAGATAAGGTAGAATCTAAAGGCTTCCTAGGAAAGGAAGAAAAGTTGTGGAGATAAAAGAAGAACCCACTGAGAGTTTAAAGTGGGTTAACATGTGTTTTTGAAAGTGAAGGCCAGGCACAATTCCCTGAATTTTAGAAAGTGTTCAAGTTAGCAACATGCTACTGTAGACCATTTGAAATCCTAGAGAGGATTGGTCCTATCGCTTATATGATTTCATTGCATACATCTTTATGTATTCATAATGTTTTCCATGTGTCATTTCTTAAGAATTATGTACCTGATGTTAATCATTGTTAGGAAATGAGACACACTTCCACTCTAAACCTAGCACAAGAGAGGAAGAAGGATTTAATCAATAAAGTAAATGACACAACAATAACATAGTAAACATAAATTTTACCCTAGAAACCCAAATCATGAAAAACAACATCCCTTGAGCGTTCTTCTCCTCGTTGTCTTATTCATTTAGAATAAAAGGTTACATGTCTAACCTTGGTACACACCTAAGACACAATCGACATCATACCTTCTTACTTATGTAAGAACAACCATGTATCCAATTCGATTTACATCTTCCTGACCAACAACCTATAAATCATAGATTCTTGGTGATTATCCATTCATCATCTAAATATTCAAGATTATTTATTAGCCTTTACTACCTTAATACATGCCTCTTTATAGACTTTACAGTAGGAAAACCCTAAAGAAATGGTACCCAAAAATGGTTATAGATCCATGCATACCATTGGAAACCAATTCCATGAATCTCAGGATTCTATTATAGTTGAATGCCAAGTCATATTACCCGTCAAATACCATTTGACCTTCATTCACTCTTCAGTTGGTTTCCACATGCTCGCATGTCAACCTGATCTTGTTGGTTGACCTCTTCGACTTGTTTTTTACCTCTTTTCAGTTGACCACATCAAACTTTGACTTAGACTTTACCCGGTCGACTACCTCGACCTTCGACTTGTTTTCGATCCACCTTGACTTCGACCTACTGTCGATCCACCTCAACTTTGAATCATTTTCGATCCACCTTGACATCAATAGTCACTTGATCCACCTTAAATTCGATCGTCAGTCAATCCACCTCAACTAGAATGTCACTACAAAGAATATAACAACCCAAAATTCTCCCACTTGTTTTATTCTTTGTTGAAACCAGGATATTCATACACTTATGTTCACAGACCCAAGGACACAATACCCATTTCCTCTCTTCACAAAGAGAATTACACAACACTCACATACTTGGTCAAAGAGTCTTCTATGTTTTCCAATGTGTCTACTTTCTCCAACAACACCTTGTTGATTTCCACCATGTCTCTCATGAAATTCTAGTGTATATCAATGTGCTTAGTCTTCGAATGATAATTTGGGTTCTTTTATAGAAATATTGTACTTTGACTATCACAACTTATCTTGATAGATTTATTCTCAAACCCAATTCATGAATAAAACCTTTTCAACCATACTGTTTCTTTTCTTCCATGAGTGGTTTCCATGTATTCATATTTTGTTGTTGACAAGACTATGACCTCTTGTCGCTTACTCATCCAGTTGATTGCTCCACTGAAAATTTTGAACACATATCCACTGGTCGACCTCTGTCGATCCAGATCTCCAACCCAGTCTAAATTGACAAATCCATGTACAATTAATTCATTGTCACCTCCAAGTTTCCCTTGGTAGCATATAACATACTCTTTTGTGCCACACAAATACCTGAATATTCTCTTGACAATTTTCCAATGCTCCTTCCTAGGTGTCGACATGTGTCTTCTCAACACTTCCACTACATGGGAAATGTATGGTCGAGTGCAGACCATTGCATACATTAGAATACCAAAAACACTTGCATAGGAAACATATGCCATGTCCTCTATTTCTTCCTCTTTCTTTGGAAACTTTTCGACAGTTAGCCTTTCTCCCACATGAATTAGCACCTTCATCGGTTTACAATCCTGCATGTTGAAACATTTTAAAACTGTTTCAATATACTTCGTCTGATTCAATCAGAAATTTCTAGTTGCTCGATCTATCTTAATCTCCATTCCTATAATGAAGTTAGTTGCATTGATATCCTTCATGTCGAACTTGCAGGATAGCTACTTCTTCACCTCCTTTATTGTGTCCATGTTGTTTCCAATCAACAACATTTCATTGGCATACAAAGATACATATATGAAACACCCACCTTCTTCTTTGGAATATATGCAATGATCATATTTGATTCTCACAAATCCCAAACTAAGGATGTATGTGTCGAACTTTTGGTACCACATCCTTGGTGATTTCTTTAGAAAATAAAGGTATCTTTTCAGTTTACACACCAAATTTTATTTCCCTTTCCTACAAATCCTTCAAGTTGTTTCTTGTATATTTCCTCTTCTAGGTCCCCATGTATGAATGTTGTATTCACATCCATCTGTTCTATTTCTAGATCAAATGTTGCAGCCAGGGACATTAATATTGTAATGGAAGTTAATTTTTCAATAGGGGAAAAAATATCATTGAAGTCGACTCATTTGACTTGGGAATATCCTTTCGCTACTAGTTGAGCTTTGAATTTCTCGACTTGACCTACTGCATTCATCTTCTTATTGAATACCCATTTTCTACTGACATGCTTTCTTCCACTAGGAAACTTTACTAAGTACTATGTCTCATTCTTGTGCAAGGATTCCATCTCTTCGACCATGGAACCCTTCCATAGTTTTCCCCCTGTGGAGTTGAATGCCTCCATGCCTGACTTGGGTTCATCGTTGGTGGAAATTAACATGAATGTGGAACGAAATTAAGGTGGAATATACCTTTCAACTAGTTTTCTTAGTCTTTCTAACCTTCTCACCAACGGGGTCGATTTTCCCACTTCTTGCTTTGATTCAGTCGACTCATTTGAATCATATTATTTAGTCCTCAGTTCAAACCGCATCATCTCAAGATTATTCTCGATCTGAACAATTTCCTCAGGCTCGTACTTACCTCTGATTTCTCCGAAGACCACATCTTGGTTGTACAATGTTTTACTTAATGCATGATCCTATAGATTATATCCTTTCATTCCTTATTTGTATCCAATAAAAATACATTTGACTTCCTTCTTGTTCATCTTGCTCCTCTTTTCCTTGGAAACATGCACAAATGCATCACAGTGAAATAATTTGAGGTGTGAAACTGAAGGCTTCTTACCTGACCATACCTCATTTGGGTTCATGTCGATTAGCACTGACGCAGGAGATATATTCAATAGATATTTTGCAGTGTTGAATGCCTCCACCTAGAATTCTTGTGTGAGCCCAACACCAATGAGCATGCTCCTTGCCTTTTCCATCAACATTATGTTCATTCTCTCGGAAACTCCATTTTTGTTATGGGGTATATCGTGTGGTATTTTGTCATGTTATGCCACGCTACTTGCAGAACTGATCAAATTATTTTCCACGTAATTCACCTCCGTTTTCAGTTCTCAACACCTTAATCTTCTTATCTATCTAGTTTTATACAAGAGATTTAAAATCTTTGAATTTCTCGAAAACCTCTAATTTATTCCTTAGGAAATATATCCATGTCTTCCTGGAAAATTTATCTATGAAGGAGACATAATAAATGGATCTACCAAGTGAAGGCACTGTAATAGGGCCAAACACATCACTATGAACCAACTCTAGAATCCCATTTTCCCTTGTCTCTCCATATGGGAACCTCACCCGACTTTGTTTTCCATATATACAATGTTCACAAAATTCGACTTCTAAATTACACTCAATAAAGTCTTTGACCATACCTTTATTATGCATGGCTCAAATTCCTTTTTCTCCAATATGTCCCATCCTCTCATGCCATAGCATGGTTGGGTCAACTTTATGATGACTTGTCGAGTCATTTTGAATCAAATCAGCCCGAGTCGAGTTGAGTCGACTTTAGGAACAACAATATTGTTCTGTTATCCAGTCGATTCAACACTCCCTAATAACTTGTATAGGTTTCAATACAAACTCATTTCATTAAGAACATCACACCTCTTACCATCTTGCACAAATCCTTCTAAAATAGAGTGTGCACTCCAACATCACACATCTTACTGGAAGATATCAGGTTTCTTTTCAAAACCAAAATGTGTAGCACACCTAGAAGGGTTCTACTCCTCACATCCTATAGTATCATTCAAACTTTTCCCCGTCTGACAATTCTGTTTGTTGAGTCCTTCCCCAAGAACACTTCTCCTCCATATCATTCATATTCACAGAATCATTCTCTATGTGGTGTCATATGATAGGATGCTCCTGAGTCGATCAACCAAACATCTTGATTTGCATGTGTACTGGTCGACGTTAAGTACACATCACCTCCCTTATTTGGATTCATCTTTCTCTTAGTCGACTGATTCTCGTTGGATCATATACTAAATTTCGTCACCCTTTACTTGCAGTCATTTTTGAAATTCCTAGATTTAGTGCATTTCCAACATCTTCTTGTCAACTGAACCGGGGATTTAGATCTACCCTTCAACTTAAAATTTCTACTGAAGGATTTTCCTTTACCTCTTTCAACTGGTCGACCTCTCACCACTAAAGCATATTTTTTCAATCCTTGCATGTTCTTCCTTCTCATTTCTTCTGAAATTAGAGAAGAAACCACATCTTTTATCGATAGTGTGGTTTTATTACTCCATATAGACACAACTAAGCTATCCCAGGAGTCTGGAAAAGAACATAATAGGATAATACACTTCTCCTTCTCAATGATTTAAATATCCACAAATGATAACTGAATTAAAATGGTATTAAACACATTTAAATGCTCAGTCACCGAACTACCATCACTATTTATTAGAAGATACATTTTATTTCTGAGAAACAACTTGTTTACCAGATATTTCGGCTGGTATAAGTTTCCCATATTTTCCCACAGTTTCTTGGCCAAATCTTCACGTGAGACATTTGGTAGTACTGAATATGAAAGACAAAGTTGAATCATACATCTTTCTCTTATTTCGAGTTTCTCCCATTATTCCATTGATATGACTATTGACTGGGTACCTAGATAAACCAATGTCCTTTGTTATCGATCTACAAGAATATCTTCCATTTTAAGCTTCCAAAGCTCAAAATTTTGGCCATTGAATTTTTATGTCTCTATTCTCAAACTGCTCGTCATTATTTACCACAATATTTAGCACAATTTATGACTTGCAAATCTTAATGTACCTAGGTTTTATCTCTCAGATTAAAGATTGGTAAATCAGGATCTGATACTACATGTCAAACCTTACCTTGGATCTAATACCACATGTTAGGAAATGAGACACACTTCCATGCTAAAACTAGCAGAAGAGAGGAAGAAATATTTAATCAATAAAGTAAATGACATGACAATCACACAGTACACAAATATTTTACCTTGGAAACCCAAACCGAGAAAACCAACATTCTTTGAGAATTCTGCTCCTTCTTGTCTTATTCATTCAGAATAAAAGGTTACATGTATATCCTTGGTCCACACCTAAGACACAATCGACATCATACCTTATTACTTACACAAGAACAACCCTGTAGCCAATTTGGCTTACATCTGCATGATCAACAACCTCTAAATTACAGATCTTGGCGATTAGCCATTCATCATCTAAAGATTAAAGATTATTTATTAACCTTTACGGCCTTACAACATGCCTCTTTATATGATTTACAGTAGGAAAAACACTAAAGAAATGGTTCCCAAAAGCATTTACATATCCATGCAGATCATTGGCTACCAATGTCACGAATATTAGGATTCTGTTACAGTCGACTACCAAGTCATATTACCCATCGACTACGATTCAACCTTCATTTGGTCTTCAGTTGGTTTCCATATGCCCACCTGTCGACCTCTTGTTAGTTAACGACCTCGACCTTCAACTTTGAATTTACTCGGTCAACTACATCAACCTTCGAATTATTGTCAATCCACCTCGACTTCGACCTATTGTCTATCCACCTCGAATTTGAATTATTGTTGATCCACCTCGAATTCGACCGTTAGTTGATCCACCTTGAATTCGAATTATTGTTGATCCACCTCGAATTCGACCGTTAGTTGATCCACCTCGACTAAACTTTCACTACAAAGAATATAAAAACCCAACAATCATGTCATTTATTGGAATGTGATTCAAGTGGAGCCAAAAGGAGAATTTCAAGTGTGACCGGTTTTCATATTGGATCATAAAATCAAGTAGCCCTAGAATTGAGCCATGGAGCTAGTAAAGGTCCAATGGACCTGGTATGGTCCCGAGGATGCAACCTAGGAATGCGAGGATACTATGTGGGAAGAGTATTTGCATATTTTTGAGGATTTTTGAAATTTTGTATGTACATGTGTATATGATGCACTATGGATAGTGCATAAATAAGGGGGAGGGGAATGAAATGTCCATGATCTAGAACCCTATGTATTTGTACATATAGGCTAGTGGTGAGTCGTTGGAACCAAGTTTAAATGTAATGTACATATAGGATGATGAGTCATTTTAACCAAGTGTAAATTTAATGTACATTTAGGATGGTGAGCCATTGGCACCTGGTTTTGGTGTTGCATGCATATGAGTAGTGCACATATAATTGTTATCAAAGATAGGGTGCACACATTTTATGTGTTTTTCATGCACCTGGTTAAGTGCACACATTGCATCGTGTCGTGTGCACTTGCGTAAGTGCGTGATAATGACCTGGAAGTGTATAGAGTTGAGTTGTGTGTGTGTGTGTGTGTGTGTGTGTGTGTGTGTGTGTGTGTGTGTGTGTGTGTGTGTGTGTGTGTGTGTATTGAGGCTGGAGAGCCTGTGTGAGTATAAGGCTGGTGAGTCAAGATGGAGATAGACCAATGTGCTTATCCATGTAATTATAATCATGGTTATTAATATAATATTGCATTGCTATGCACAAACAAACTCATATGAAAAGAGATGGGAGGCCAACTCCACCAAAAAGGGGAAAGGGGGGAATATTTTGATAATAATTCCAAAAAGTGTAACCTTACGGATATATTATTTTATCCTAATTTCCCAAGGGTAGGGAATGGGTCACCAAGTGGCTTAAATCTACTTTTGAAGGTGACAAGTGTCAAGTTGAAGGCATGCAATATATATTGTTGGCCTTAGTGTATTTTGGGGGGATTTTTCATTATTATGGCATTATTGAGATTGATATTTTAGGATCTCATGAGAAGAAGGGGGTCGAACTGTATGGAAAATCTGATTATTACCTTATCTGCATCGAGAAGATTGTAAGGAGTTAAGAGGCTATAACCATAGTTTTTCTATTGGGGAGACAGGTTGACATACTGTGAGAAGTCTCTATGGGTGAGAGATTGGTTGTTGTGAAGTGGTTGTTAGACCTGTGTGCATACTCTCTTCATGAGAGTTTTGATGAGAGTTGTTCCATGGTGCATTGAGCATTAGTCGCAGGGCTCAGAGACTTCTTGTCAAGCCTATTTCTAGTAACCCTATGAATGGAAGTGGGGCAACCGAAGGACTTTTGAGCAGAGAAGGGGAACACTTCCTTAGGTTTGATAGGTGTGTGGGGAATGAGGGATGGTGGGCTAGTTGTAGTAGCAAGGATCTTGGAACGTGAAATTCTATTAAGAATCAAACTTTAGCTCCTCGCCATGAACCTTTTTTCCCTGGTGGAGTTAAGCCCCAACTCAGGGGTGACCTGTTGCTAAAACATTATGAGCAACAAAGTCTATGGTTGGGAGGAACGTCTGAGTTATGCGCACAATTGGTGACTTTCATAAAAGATAAGTGTTATTTGTGTGTTGTATTGTTACAATGTGCTTGTTTATCTATGTTTAACATGGGTTAATTCTTGTATGTTGTTGCATATACGTATTTTTTTATTATTTTTAATGTTGCTTTCATATGTAAGTATGGTGCTAATATCTTTTATTTGTAGTTGTGCATGGATATGACCAATGTGGATAGTCTTGCATGTTAATTTATCCTTGTGATTTTGGTTGTGAATCATCAACAAGAGGATTGAGTGGTTGAGTGTGTGAGATTGTAGCCTATGTGTATCTAGAGGTTGGAATTCATGTATGTGAACAAGGAAATAGACTCCGCACACAATGAAATTGGAATTGGTGCATGACACCTAGATGGTAGTGCACACGGTTGTGCTATGTGATCAGTATGTCGATGTGTGTAATTATTGAGTTACTTCATCATCCTACGGTTGTGTTAAAAGGACATTTTTTCTTCCATTGTTATAAGTTGTTTTGTGCAACTCAAGATTGGTTAGAGCGTGTTACTTCAAGTGATACTACGTGGACTTGTGTTTAGAGTAGAATCTACACAGTGAAATTTTAGAGTAACATTGCTCAATAGTATGCTGGAGATGTTATATTTTAGTTGATTTAGAGCTACAAAAGTTGAGGTTGTGTGCGGTGGCCCAACCTGGGTAGTTTGGAATGTTACACCTGGTCATGGAGGAGTTAGTGAAAAAAGTTCAAGATATCACAAACCATCAGTGAAAGGTCACTGAATCAACTACCAACATGACCATAGACATGATAGAGCAACATATTATACAACCTACCAAATTCCACACCATGATCCAAGCATTTAGGGCTACTTTGTCTAAGGATATGTAGGTCCTCGAAGAAAACATAGCTATGCATGCTACAACACTAGAAGAATTAATATACCAGAGGATCATTTCCTTGTATGAATAGTTGGAGGTGTGGACATTTTATGTCAAGGATAAGAATCCTTGAATAAGACAAAATAGAAATCATAAATTTCTATTACCTATCTTCTATTTTTTCTTTTTCTCAGTCAACCCCAATTTTGTCGTTATTATGTACACTTGTCACTGAGAAAAAGGAAATTGAATAGTTTTGTAACAAATTCTTCAAGGGGAATACAAAGAGTCACTTACCAATTACAAATGATTATATAAAAGAAATAAGATGCTCATTTTGTAGGAGCTCTTCAAGCATAGTATAGAATCAAGAACTAATTCAAGAAAATATACTCTATTAATCAATATTGAGAAGCCCTCAGGGCTATTTTTTGCAAGAAAGAAGAATTTATGTGCGAAGTTGTCTTTGTTGTGAACTATTTCAAGTGGGATGTATGTTTCTCACATGGACTGTAAGAATTCTTGTTTGATTATAGATTGATCTTATGCACTAATTACTATTCTACATTTTTTATTATTCTTTCGTATATCTTCAAGTCATGAGCTCATTAAGTTGTTAATGCATGCAAAAACATAATTTAGAATTTTCTAGTTATATGTATGTATGTACATGTTTCTGACTTTGCACCTTCGTTTCAGCTACCTGTGTGGGGGTTTATGAAAAGTTTGGTTCCATTTACTACTCACCTAGTTACTTTAGCATGCACCTATCTAGGATAGGATATGATAGATTAGAAGTAGATTAAGTTTATTTTCATACATAGTGCTCATATACATCTTTGCATTGCATAAACATCCATCATCCACCTTCATTTATAGACCATACCGCAATCAGTAAAACCAAAACCAACAATGGCAGCCAGACCTAATTCTCTATGGATCTCCAAAACCAAACGATGCAAAGTCTAGTTGGGATTGTGTACTGGGGAGTACCCCTTACTGTTACAGGGAGAATTCCACCTCATCAACATTGCCATATCCCTAATGTGAGACCTTTAAATAATTTTATTAAAACTATTGGACTGAATGCAAAATTTTCTTAAAAAATCTAAAATATCTCCTATCATCATTTCAATATAATTTCAATATAGTATTTAATCACTAATGGGGTCATATTTTATTCTTGATTTTCACTATACGAAGAACGCTTCTACATTGTTGTTTTATAAAAAATACAGTTGATTGAATTTTTGGTTTTGATTAAGACATTTGTGTGCATACAAATAGACATTGAACTTTTGGTTTATTTTATTATGGACAACTCAAACTAGTTTTAATATTACTTATAAATTGAACATACATAAGTTTATAAGAAAAGATGGGTTATAAGGGATAATATCCTAAATTCTAGTATTAATGGGTGGTGTTGACAATCAATTTTAATGTTTAATGGTCATTAATGAATTTCAATTCTGAGTAGCATTCCACGAGGCCATCCAAGTTGAGTAGATGGTAGTAAGACAACAAGAGTGAATGATTCCCTGGGCTCATTTACTTCGGTAGGACTCGTTCATGGGTTATCAATACATAGACATGGGAAGGGTTAACTGGTATAGGATTAATTTTGAGAGAGACCCATCAAAGCTAAGCTCTAGAGGGGTGGTTTAGTGTAGGGAGGGATATGTTTAGAAGGAAAATAGAAGGTGCCAAAGAACAAAGACATGTAATTTGTGAGCTCTGGACTTAACTATTGAGGTGGAGTTTTGGGAAATCGAAGCGATAAAGCCCTGGTCTCCTCATCGACTTCTTGTTGGTGATGTGTTGAAATATTTCATTTTGTTCCTGGTTTTCCTTTCTGTTGGTTTCTTCTTGAATGAGGTGGCAATTCCAACCACTAGAAGTAGAGGAATTGGGGTATTTTATCCTCGACTGGTCTCTTGACTCGGGCTTTAGAGTGTTAGGTTCCTTTCTTTTAGGGATAATAGAGAAATAATTGAGGGCCAATTAGGCAGACATGGCAAGTAAAGACTTCCGAGAGTTCAAGAAGATTTTACATAGACATGAGTAAATAACTAAGGATAAAAATAGTTTTATTTTGGTCCTTTCCTCTAAGATGGTAGAGTTGGAACACTCCATCATGACCCAGAGTGCCAACTTTTGGAACCTTCTTCTCACTCAAAAGTATTGGATATACTCATTGGAAATAGAATGTGGTAGGTTGTGTTATTTGGTAGTATATCAACGGATGGATAACCTCTCCTTGGTGTCAAACAATCAAGGAACTCAAAGCTCTAACCATGAGGGGGGAGATAAGGTTGATACAATATTTCAAAATCAGGTTCAATGGAAATTGAAGGTGTAGGCATCCAACAATCTTGCAAGGAGTAGGAGTGTTCATATTTCCACCTACTAGCCCTCCTTCATCTGGCCCAATTTGAAAAGCTAGGGATTCTTTTACTTTGAGATTTGACACAGCCCTCCTCAACCCGTAGGTCGGAAGGTCACGTACACAGGATCTTTCCTCTTACATTGGCCCGAAGAGCTCTCGGAAATGGCTCCTCTATTTCCCTTTCGAGAAATCTGCACCCACAATCAACTTCGGGAAATTCCCCCTTATACTTCGGGAGATCGGACTTCGTACCTCGGAAAATCTGGTGGTTAAGCGCCTTGTCTCTCAAATCCCTGAAACCTGAAACGGTCAATGCCTGACCTTTCCCTTGCCACTTTTGGATTTCTTCTTATTGCGATTTCGGGAGTTGCAATGTCAAGAAACTCATCCCCTCAACTTCTGAAACCCGATTTACTGAAACTTCGATGCGCTCACAATATTTGACCTTTCAACGGCCTTCGCTCTGTCGAAATTTCGGACTTCGTGATTTCACGAATCCTGATGCAAGGATTTCGGGACTTCACCCCACGAAAACCCGAAATGGTCAACGAAATTTGACTCCCATGTCGATAGTGTGCCACCTGTTCACCCTGCCAATTCATGTGGCCCACAAAAATCCTTTCGTCCCTTTCAGACTTCACATTTCATGATTTCGCGAGTCCTGTTGTAGAGATTACGAGACTTCAATCTACGAAACCTCGAAATAGAAATTCCCATGTAAATCCAACTGCCCCTGTTGGCTTGAATCTATGGCTCTACCTCTCCTGATCTTGAAACCTTTGGGAATACTTTTCGTAACCCCCTTGCTCCTCTGTGAGATCTGACGGCTCACAGGACTTCGCAAATTCTCCACAAAGAATTCCAACCGTCTGTTTCTTCCCTTGAGAACTTCTGCACGAACTAAACAAAGTATCCTTCTCCGCGGAACTTGTCCTCCTGCGGTCCGACGTCGCTACACCTTCCTTCAAATATTAAAGGTACCTAGCCTCTTACCTTCCTTCGACCCCTTCAAAGGTTCAAATCCTTCTGAGCTTTCCCATGACTTCGAGTCTTTCAGAAAACTCCTTCTTGCACTCCTTGTGGAAGACCTTCAAACACCTTCAAGTGTTGAACTTCCTTCGACTCTGCGCACACCTGTAGCAGCAGTCTCTCAATACTTCGCTCAGGTTACAAAACCTGAATCCCTACTCAGCCTACACACACCTTGCACGGCCCCTGTGCCTAGCTGCACTTCTATGTGAATGAGGACAAAAGCTACCCTATCTGAGCTTTCAGAGACCAACCCCTGAACCCTTTGTCAACGCACTCCTTGCGGACAATTCAACTGCACTCCTTGCAACAACTCTTTCTCATATAGAGAAGAAATTGAAACACATTCTCTACTCTTCCTCTCAGATTTCAAACATTCAACAAGAAATCATTCATACACAGTGTTGGCGACGGAAGTCACTCCTGAATTGCTAGCAGGAGCAGAGCCCGAAACCCATCAGTTTTATGTCACGATTGTTTATAGATGGGTGATCGAATGGAAGGAAACTTAAAACAATAGCGTTCCAACTATGAAAACAGGCCAGGTATGCATGAGCAAGTGAGGTCTTGCGTAAATTTCAGACAGTGGGCTGTAGTAAAGGCTGAAGAGGCGGAAGACTTATATGAGAGGAAAGCAGAGGTATGTTATAAACAACAAGTTTCTAACAGACTAAGGAAGAAGACGTCCACATGCAATATCATCTTACACTCAAACACAAAACCAGAGAATGCAGTAATGTGACAATAAATATTTTATCATAACATAACTGCAATAACTTGCACGACTCAGTCAATCACGAACTCTCTTAGCATGAGATGAAAATAGTCGGAGTAAGAAGAACTGTCTGTCATAAAACAAGAAATCTCATATACAGATACACAAGCTCAAATCTGAAATAGTTGTTAAAACATTACAGTAGGGAGCTCTGTTCAACCATCGATACCTCTAAAAAAACCAAAACTAAGTATATATATACTCCTAAAACAATTGCCCAATAGAGGTACCTTAAAATTTCAGGATGGGGCATCTCTTCAATCAAATCTGGCCTGCACTCTTCTGTCATACGCCACCCGAACTTTGCATGGCCCATGCTAAGGGGTAGTTGAGCCCTTAAATGTCGAATTAGCGTGCGCAGACTTCCCTAGTGAGTCGAGGACATCGGCATGACTTCTGTGGGAAAACCAGTATAGAGGACCATCTCGGGCAGGCTTCCTACCGAGACATCCATACCTTGCAATAAATGAGTGAGGCGAGGTTTCAACCACCCTCTCTCTTCTTCATTCACTCCGAGCAGGTATCAGGATGGAGATCAAGTTGAACTGGCACCTGGAGAACACAGTGATCCCTTCTGCAACTAAACTCGACGCTTCGGCCTTTTGTGCAGCTCTCTTTTATCACCCCTGAGTGACCACGGGTTGTGACCTTGTGCCTATCTTCAAAGGTGCTTTTGGTGCCTCATGTCTCGCGGCTGGGAGGAGCTTGTCTTTGATCTCCAAAATTGCAAGGGGCGAGGAGGCGAGGAGCCCAATCACACGCCATGTGTCCGCTTCAGATGGACGGCTGAGATCTCCTCGGCGATACTATGGGCCCAGGCTCTGGACACCTTTGTCACCTCGCGACTCACAGCTGGGAGGAGTTAGTCCTTATTCTTTAAAGTTGGTAGGGGAAAGGAGGCGATGGAGCCCAATCGTTCACCACGTGTCCCTCAGAGATCTGACGGCTCTTACTTCTCCCGGCGATGCCGTGGGCCCGGGCCCGAGATTCTCTTGGCACTTCGTGTCTCGCGGATCCTAACACCAATACTTCGAGACTTCGGCGAGACCCTGAGGCTTCGTGCCACCTGTATTCCACTCGCCGACTCTGCTATGGCCCCCACTGCCTCCAACTGTCGGGATATCTCTTCTTTGCAATATCGCGATCCCCGCGCCCAAATTCTCGAGCCTTTTCTTGTGAGGTCCCGATACGCGATCCTACGTGTGGATCCAATGGTTCTCCTCGATCCAGATCCAACGGCTATCCACCTTCTCACTTCTCGCGTCCTCGCGACTTGAGTACCCAATACTTGGGTCTTTACCCTGCGAACTCCCGAGTTCCCGAGTTCAGGAAATAACACGACGCTCGAACTGCTTGCGATCAACGGCCCTCGTAACTTCGCGAGTGCCTCCTGAAGGATTCCGACCATTGACTTCCTTAATACTTTAAGCACTATACTTAACGCGACTCGGTTAATCTGCAATTACCCGCTGACCGTTGATCTGTTTCGCAAAAAGGCCTTGGATGTTGCCGATGACACTTTGCCCGCTCGCTTGACCTGCTACTTGGAAAAAGGCAGGAAATCTCTCGTGTTGCGCTTAAGCATTTCGTGCAACTTGTAGACCCGAATTCTCTCGAACCCATGACAATAATTATCACTAACATAGGCTCCATGGGGGATAGAGTCATCCTTGTGATGCTCTAAGAACTTATTCCGTAGCTTCAATGCCTTTCTATTGGGCTATGGAGTCACCTATTAAGCCGAAAAACATACAAAAAGGAAACAAAACAAGAAAACAGGAAAATATTTACAAACAGAGGAGCCGTCTAAGGCTCAAATAAAACACTTTTTCAGAAAATGCCCATTCACTGGGCTGTTGAAAACCTCTTCACCCTCCAGATCCTGCAACCCATATGTGTTGTTGGAGAAAATCTCGGAGATTTTAAAGGGGCCAATCTAGAGGGTGTCGAACTTGTTGTGCTTGCCTTTATCCTGTCTAGGTGCGTCCCACTTAAATACCAAGTCCCCGATCTCGAACTCCTTTTTCCTGACCTTTCTGTCAAAAGCCTGCTTGATCTTCTACTGATGACTATAAGCTGCGTCCCTCACTTGTTTTCTGATCTGCTGCACTTCCACTATCTGATGAATTCTTCTGATCATATGATCTGGTTCTCCCTCGTAGTATTGAAAGAACTTCGCGACAGGTAAGGCGAGCTGAGTAGGGAAAACTGCCTTTGCTCTGTAGACTAGTTGAAATGATGAAGTGCCCAGAGACTTCTTCGTTGTGACACGATCAACCCACAGAGAAAACTTCAACTTCGAATCCCAGGCTCTTTTGTTATCCTCTAACAATTTTTTGATGATCTTTATCAGGATTTTGTTTGAGGATTCCGCTAAACCATTGCCCAAGGGATAGTAGGGGGTGGAGTGAATTGGCGAGATCTGGAACTGCCCATAGAACTTAATTAAAGGTTCGGATTTGAAAGAAGAAGCATTATCAGTGACGATTCTGCTGGGACAGCCAAATCGGGCTATGATATCCTCCAGGAAGCTGATAATTACTTTGTGTGATGCACTTCTAGTGGGGACATCTTCTATCCACTTGGTGAAATAATCGGTTGCAGTTAGGATCCATCTGGTATGACCACTTGAGGGAGGATGAATTTCTCCGATGAAGTCCAACCCCCACTGCTGAAAAGGTGTCGAAGCTACTATGGGCTTTAATGGCAGCGATTTGAGTTGTTTCTTTCTTGAGAACTTTTGACATTTGGTGCAAGCTCTGATCTCCCTGCAAACATCGGGGAACAAAGTGGGCCAATAATACCCAGCTTGGAGTATCTTGTGGGCTTTGGTCTTCCAGAAATGATGACCTCCGCAAAGGCCGCTATGAAAATCAAACGTAACCTTCTGGGCCTCCTGCGGGTCCAGGCATCTCAGAAATACCCCTAGAGGGTCTTTCCAATACAAGGTTTGGTCAATGAGGCAATATCTGACCGCCTTGAGCTTCAGAGCCCTTGCTTTTCTCTTTCCCATTCCATCCTTGCAGAAAGTACAAGATATCCTTGTACCAGGAGCATGTTGCTAGGGACAGGGCACCCTGAAAATTCTTGTTGGATGACTCATCTTTCTCATTGATGAAGCTAATCCCCAAGGCTTTCAATTAGATTCAGCCAACAACTTGGCCAAACCCTACCCCTTTATCAACTTGGTGGGCTTAATCTCCAGATCAAATTCTAGAATCTTAGCAATCCACTTTCCTCTTCTCCCGTCTATGTCAGGTTGTATAAGAATGTCTTTCACAGAGGCCGAAGGAACGTATGCAATGATTTTTGAGTGCAATACATAGACTCTAAAGCCTTGAGAGATTTCACCAATGCATAAGCCTGCTTTTCCATCATCTCGTACCGGAGTTCAACATATCGCAATGCCTTGCTGAAGAAGGCAATAGGTTGCTCTTGCCCCTGATCATTTCTCTACAACAAGACTGTTGCTACTGTATCACAAGAAGCAAAAGAAAAAATCAGGAAATCTTTAGAATAATCAGGACTGACTAGCACAGGTGCCTCAGTCAGCACCCTTTTGATTTGGTCAAAAGATGCCCGGGGCTCAGCGGTCCATCTCACTTCTCTTCCCTTTCTGAGCATTGCTGTGATGTGTTTTACCAGTTCAACAAAATTTGAGATGAATCTCCTCAGGAAGTTAATCTTTCCTAGAAATGCCTGGAACTCCTTCTTAGACCTGGGAAGTGAAAGGGTCCGAATTGCTTCTACCCTACTAGGATCAATCTTCACTCCCTCTACTGACACTATATGGCCTAATAACTTCCCCTCCTTCATAGCAAACAAAGATTTCTTGGGGTTCAGGGATAGGCCAAACCTTCGACAATTCAAGAAGACTTTCTTCAGATGATAGCGGTGCTCCTTGTCTGTCCTGGAGAAGACTGTGATATCATCCAGATAGATTACCACAAATTGTTCCTTCTCCCCGATGAACGCTATATCCATAGCTCGCTAAAACGTTTCTCCTGCATTCATCAATCCGAAAGGAATTTTGGCATACATGAATGTGCCCCAAGGAGTGGTGAAGGTTGTCCTTTGTCTGTCCTCAGGCATGACTGATATTTGATTATACCCTGAAAACCCGTCAATCATGGATATCCTAGATGTTCCAGTTACCCTCTGCAATATGTGTTCCATCTTAGGTAAGGGGTAATTGTCTTTCTTTGAGCTTCTGTTGAGATTCCTGAAATCAACGCAGAGTCTGATTTATCCACTCTTTTTCCTTACTGGGACCAAATTGGCCACCCATTCATAATATCTCAAGGGGACAATAATTCGGGCATATAACAACTTTTTGACTTCCTTCTCCATGACAGGTAGCAACATGGGATTTATCTGCCTCATCTTCTGTCTAAATGGTTTAGCCTCTTCCTTTAGTGGGATCTTGTGCTCGATGACAGATGTGTCGTACGTCTTGAGGTCTTCATATGTCCATGCAAACACATCGGCGAACTCTCTGAGCAACTCCATGTACTCGGCCTTCTGCTCTCTGATCAAACTACTTGATAATTTGACGAACTTGGGCTCCTCCAATGTGCCAATGTTGCATTTGGTTGTCTCGACATCTTCATTTGAGACCCTGCCCTTTACCGGCACATCATTCCCATCGAAAAATCTTTCTAAAGGAACGAGTCCTCTCGGAATGTGATTTTTGGGCAGCTGGATGATCTGATGCTTAGCGATTTTATTTGAAAACTCCTCAGGACGAGGGTCACCTTCCAGGTCGGGATCCTGGTCAATGTGCAACACAGAAAATTCATCCACAGATTGGAGAAACCTTGCGAGTTCTGAATCATCGTCGAACACCTTCCAATGCTTGACATTGTCCGGCACCGAGGGCCTATATCTTATATCAACATCATTTTTTACCATAGGCGGCAAAGAAAGCTCGAGCACACTAGCTGAGACAGCTAAAGAATCGGCCAAAGTATTTTCTCCCCTCGGAATGAAAGAAATGTTAAAAGCCAAGAAGAAATTATCAATAAGGTCCCATACTTCATTTCGATAATTCCTGAGCCGGGGATTATGGGCACGATAAGCATTCCTTACCTGCTGGATAATCAACTCAGCATCTCCGAATATTTCTATTTCTTCAATTCCCATTTCCTTTGCGGCCCTCATACCCAGAACAAGGGCTTCATACTCTTCCACGTTGTTGGTGGCTTCGAATTCCAGCTTGTATGACAGGAACACGACTTCCTGACATGGTGATATGAAAACCACTCCAGCGCCAGCGCCTTCGCTAGAAGAAGCTCCGTCAAAAAACATCTTCCACACAGGGGAGCTTTGAGGGGAAATCGGATGATCAGGGCTGGGGTGCTTTCTGATTAGTAAAGATCTTTCAGGAGCATCGGCAAGCTGCAGCAAACTAGACCCCAAGTCGGTGTCAAGTGCAAAGATGGGGTGATTGGTAGGGTCTGCTTCATTGCTGACAATATAGGCCAGCTGGGCTTCTCTGTATAATCTCCTTTGTTCCCCTCCAAAGACCGGAATGGTGGCATATGTGAGATCCATCTGTAGTATCCCTCCCAGTTTTTTGATCCATGATCTAGACAACAACATACCGAATTTGGGGGGAACGTCGGCTACCACAATATCCATGACCACACTTTTCATGGGCAGTTGAAACAGGGAAACCGCTAGGTCTTTGATGACTCCTAGGCACTACACTGTTCTTGAATCAAAAGAGTATAAATCATGGTAAGCCCTGGTCACTTCTAATCCCAGCTCTTCCATTACTATTTTTGGCATAAGGTTATGGGAAGCCCCCAAATCCATGAGGCATTTATGCAGTACTTTATCATGTATGTTCAGGGATGTGTAGAAGGGAGGGGATGAAGCATCTCTATCTTCTACCATGGGCCCTAAGATGACTGCAGGATTTTCATCTTGAAGGTTTATTGAGTCAGAGGGAGGCTGGGGGAATTCAGATTGTAGCAACTTGGAGAGGGACCTTTTGAAATCCTCATTTTTAACTAGCTTAGAGAGAGGTACAGGAATCCTAATCTTCTGAATCTCATGCTCAAAATTGAAGGAGGGGGTAGGTTTAGGGGCTTCTCTTACCTCAGTGACAGGCTCTTTGGCTGCTGGTGAAGAAATCTGAGTCTTCCTTTCTTTAGTTGTGGTTGTTGCAGTTTTAGTCGACCTCTCTGCTATGAGGGGATGGTCTGAGCTTTCGAGGTCTCCTTCTTTCTTCCTTGACCTGAGATTATATCTGTTAGAAGTGTGACCGGCCCTCTGTTCTTTTCCCAACTCATGAATTTGAGCACTCATCAGTGATTCTTCATATGCAGACTGTGTCAAATGGGGAAAAGGGGGAGCTTCTTCAATACAACGAATTTCAGGGCCAAACTCGTCTATCTCCCCTCTTTCCTCATGATCAACTAGGTTATTTTGGAGGGGGCCTTGAACCCTTTGATCTTCTCTGTCCTTTCCCCTTTGTTCCCTCGGGAAAACCCGAGGCATATTGCTAGCAGGTCGTCTGAAAACTCTATTATCATTGTTTTGGGGATTTCTGTACATGGGCTTCCCTTCTAATTCCAACCTTTCTATCTTGGCAGCAAGTGATTTTAGTGTTCTAGCTGTCTCATCTGTCTGATGGGGCAGGAGAGAGGAACTGGACGAAGAAGCTTCAGGCCTGCTCTTGGATGTACTTCTATCACCTGCATTCCTGAGTCGGTTGACAACCAATATGTTAGATTCTACCTCCACGGCCGCATCCTACATGAGGGCTAGCGTAACAGCTCTTCTCTCCCTTAGCAGTAAGCAGAAATCAGGATCAAAAGCGCTGGAGTAAGAGATCTTTGCGGAAGCTTAGGAAGGTTTTATCTCAGCAGGGATTCTGTTGTACATTTTATTAAATCTCTTGGAGAAGTCGGAGACAGACTCTCCTTCCTTTCTTTTCAACGACCCAAACTTTTTCATGTAA
Organism: Picea engelmannii; assembly: GCA_009831015.1. Taxonomy (NCBI): domain Eukaryota; kingdom Viridiplantae; phylum Streptophyta; class Pinopsida; order Pinales; family Pinaceae; genus Picea; species Picea engelmannii. Next base: position 268,333 of record ML797782.1, on the reverse strand, counting down.
TACATGAAATCTTTTTTATCTCCCCACTGTCTCAGAAAGGTACTATCTAAAGCTTCGATCCCATCAATAGATCTGGGAGGCAGGGCCTTGAACTATTTTCTAGCCTCTCCTTGGAGACTATGGACAAAAATCCTCATCCATACGTCTGCATGCATGATGATATTATCATCTGTGAAACTGTAAAAGGCTTCTAGGTGTTCATCTGCAGTTACGTCCCCTTCACCCGTGAACTTGGGTAGTTGCTTGAGGTAACCATCTACTGGGAGGGCGTTGAGGGGTTGAGGTAACACAAGGGGGGCATACCTAGCGGCTATAATAGCCTCCATCCTGGTCATAGGGGGATTTTCTCCGGCCATAGGACTATTAGGTGGAGGAGAACTCGGAGGAGAAGGAGTTCGCGAAGGGGCTACTGGGAACGAGTCCCGAAGTGAAGTGGGAAACAAGAGAGGATTTGAGGAGAATGCTAATGAACTCAAGTCGACAGGCGCTTTTCTTCGTGCAGGAGTGGGGAAATCCTCTGTAGTCACAGGTATTTGCCGATAAACAGCTTCAAAGGAGAGGGGAGTGACAAGGATTTCTCCCTCCAATTCCGGACCAGGTGGGGAAAACTCAGCAGGAACACTCCCAAAATTCAGGAAACGGGAAACCTCTGAAGGAGGTCTATCAGGAAAATGAGGAGGAGGAAGAGGAGCTCTTACAGAAGGAAATGGTGAATTACCTGCTTCGGCGGTGGAAGCTTCTTCTTCAGGGGCCTTTCCTTTTCTGAGAACCACCCCCGGATCGGTTTCAGGTGTAGCTAGGGGAAGCTGTGGATGAGACCGCATGTGTCTACCTTTGAAAGCCACAATTGATAGAGCAGGTTCTCCCCAGCGGAGTCGTCACAATGGATTCACTAGGTGCACAGCAGCAATCTTGATAATTCTGATATCTAATGCACCTTCAGAATCAGCTAATCGTTGTCGTTCAATCCCGGGGAAAATATTCAACTTCGTCCCCGGCAACGGCGCCAGAAATGTTGGCGACGGAAGTCACTCCTGGATTGCTAGCAGGAGCAGAGCCAGACGCCCATCAGTTTTATGTCACGATTTTTTATATATGGGTGATCGAATGGAAGGAAACTCAAAACAATAGCGTTCCAACTATGAAAACAGGCCAGGTATGCATGAGCAAGTGAGGTCTTGCGTAAATTTCAGACAGTGGGTTGTAGTAAAGAGTGAACAGGTGGAAGACTTATATGAGAGGAAAGCAAAGGTCTGTTATAAACATCAGGTTTCTAACAGACTGAGGAAGAAGACGTCCAAATGAAATATCATCTTACACTCAAACGCAAAACCAGAGAATGCAGTAATGCGACAATAAATCTTTTATCATAACATAACTGCAATAACTCGCGTGACTCAGTCAATCACGAACTCTCTTAGCATGAGATGAAAATAGTCGGAGTAAGAAGAACTGTTTGTCATAAAACAAGAAATCTCATATACAGATATACAAGCTCAAAGCTGAAATAGCTGTTAAAACATTACAGTAGGGAGCTCTGCTCAACCATCGATACCTCTAAAAAAACCAAAACTAAGTATATATATACTCCTAAAACAATTTCCCAACAGAGGCGCCTTAAACTTTCAGGATGGGGCGTCTCTTCAATCAAATCTATCCTGCACTCTTCTGTCATACGCCACCCGAACTTTGCATGGCCCATGCTAAGGGGTAGTTGAGCCCTTAAATGTTGAATTAGCGTGCGCAGACTTCCCTGGTGAGTCGAGGACATCGACATGGATTCTATGGGAAAACCAGTACAGAGGACCATCTCGGGCAGGCTTCCTACCGAGACATCCATACCTTGCAATAAATGAGTGAGGCGAGGTTTCAACCACCCTCTCTCTTCTTCATTCACTCCGAGTAGGTATCAGGATGGAGATCTAGTTGAACTGGCACCTGGAGAACACAGTGATCCCTTCTGCAGCTAAACCCAGCGCTTTGTCCTTTTGCGCAACTCTCTTTTATCACCCCCGAGTGACCACGAGCTATGACCTTGTGCCTATCTTCAAAGGTGCTTTCAGTGCCTCGCGTCTCGCGGCTGGGAGGAGCTTGTCTTTGATCTCTAAAATTGCGAGGGGCGAGCAGGCGAGGAGCCCAATTGCGCACCATGTGTCTGCTTCAGATGGACAGCGACGGAGGATTTATTCCTTCTTCTTTAAATTTGCGAGGGGCGAGGAGGCGATGAAGCCCAATCGCGCACCACGTGTCCCTCAGAGATCTGACGACTCTTACTTCTCCCGACGATGTCGTGGGCCCGGGACTGAGATTCTCTCGGCACTTCGTGTCTCGCAGATCCTAACACCAATACTTCGGGACTTTGGCGAGACCCCGAGGCTTCGTGCCACCTTTATTCCACTCGCCGACTCTGCTATGGCCCCCACTGCCTCCAGTTTTCGGGATATCGCTTCTTCGCAATCTCGCGATCCCCGCGCCCAAATTCTCGAGCCTTTTCTTACAAGGTCCCGATACACGATCCTACGTGCGGATCCAATGGTTCTCCTTGATCCAGATCCAATGGCTATCCACCTTCTTTCTTCTTGCATCCTCGTGACTTGAGTACCCAATACTTGGGTCTTTACCCTGCGAACTCCCGAGTTCCCGAGTTCAGGAAATAACACGGTGCTTGAACTGCTTGCGATCAACGGCCCTCGTAACTTCGCGAGTGCCTCCTGAAGGATTTCCACCGTTGACTTCCTTAATACTTTAAGCGCTATACTTAACGCGACTCGGTTAATCTACAATTACCCGACGACCGTTGATCTGTTTCGCAAAAAGGCCTTGGATGCTGTCGATGACACTTTGCCCGCTCGCTTGACCTGCTACTTGGAAAAAGGCAGGAAATCTCTCGTGTTGCGCTTAAGAATTTCATGCAACTTGCAGACCCGAATGCTCTCGAACCCATGACAAGAATTATCGCTAACACACAGCATAAAAGAAAATTTCATGACAGAAAGAGTAAAACCATGAACATACCATTTAGCATACACATACAAGAAACAAATACAATGCCATGAATCTGAATTAAGACTTATTCTATTAACTCAAATCTTTGTACATGGGTGTTTTTCAAACACAGTTTCCCTGTTCCAGCTTTGTATGCTCTTCTCTACTCTATTCTCATAATCCTGTTACAATACACAATGAAGGTGTCTATATCCCATTTCCCTCTTTCGCTCTAAAACTGTCTAATCTAGAATTAAATTCTATCTACTTGCATTAACTATAATAAATGCCTTCTACCTACTAACGATGAGAGCAGATCGCTCAAGGTCCATTTACATTTTTCAAGTGTGCCTCCACTTGATGGATTCATTAATGTTTCAAGACAATTTCAAAATTTGCGCTGGGCGCTTTCCAACTGTCCTTTATCCCCACGTTGGCTCGCTTGAGATGCTCTTGCATCATACTCCCTTGCTTGAAAATTTTCATGGGATCCTATCCATGAGCTCGCTTACAGTGTGTCCACACCTCTAGATCTCTGCTTCATTCTCCCAACTAGAATCTTCAACTGGATGGCCCTTCCACTTGACCAAATATTCAAAGTATTGCTTTCGCCTGGTCTTCTTGCTGACCCTTTCGTCCAGTATGCACTCCATCTGCGGCTTCTCTACAACTGGCATTTGTTTTTCCCACTGGACCTCTGGCTGTTCATTTCCTATCCCTGCTTCCTTAGCTTTATATGGGTACAAATCTGAGATATTAAATATCGGAGAAATTCCGATCCAATCGGGTAATTCAATCTCGTAAGCATTTGCCCCAAATTTCTTCAAGACCTTACATGGTCCGATTTTCTTCATCTTCAATTTATTATATGTCCCTCTCGGGAACCTTTCCTTTCTCAAATGTGCTAGAATCGAATCACCAACCTCAAATTGAAGTTGTCTCCTGTGTTGATCTGCTCTGCATTTATATTCCTGGCTCAAACTCTGCAATCGCTCCTTCACCTGGTTTTGAAGTTCCTTCATCGCCTCTGCGAAATTTTCTACACTAGCGCTCCTAGTTGCATTTTGCCCTGAATCCCTTAACTCATAAATTCCTCTCAGCTGCATGCCATAGACAATATGAAATGGACTCTGCCCTGTTCTTCTGTTAACCGAGTCATTATAAGAAAATTCCTCCTGTGGTAATATGTTGTCCCACTAGCTGTGGTGTTCTGTCACCAGGCTTCTCAGCAAGTCTCCCAGACTCCTGTTCACCACTTCTGTCTGTCCATCCATCTGAGGATGATAAGACAAACTAAACGACAAGTTAGCCCCCAACTTCTTCCATAAGGTCCTCCAAAAGTGTCCTACGAGCTTAGTGTCTCGATACAAAACTATGCTCCTTGGCAAGTTGTGAAGTCGAATGACTTCTTTGAAAAACAGATTCGCAATGTGAGTTGCGTCATTGGTTTTATGACATGGAATGAAGTGTGTCAAATTGGAAAATCTATCCACCACCACAAAGATTGAGTCAAACCCTCTTTGTTTTCTTGGCAACCCCAATATGAAATCCATGCTGACTGCATCCCATGGCCTCTCAGGTATGGGAAATGGTGATAAAATCCTGCATTCTGTCTCTTTCCCTTCGACTGTTGGCAAATTTTGCATCTGTCTATGAATCTATTGACATCTGCTCGCATTCCCGGCCAAAAATACGACTCATTCAAATTTGCGAATGTCTTTTCATGACCAAAGTGTCCAGCCAATCCTCCAGTATGTTTCTCCTTCAGCAGATTCTCCCTCACGGAGCATTTTGGAATACAAAACTGATTACTTTTAAACAATAATCCTTCTTGGATCATGTATTTTTCCCATTGGCTTCTATCTCTGAGAATTGGATTCTCAGCTGCTTCGTACGCCCCTTTAAAATCTAGATCATCTCTGTACATGTTCCTGAGATCATCAAAACCAGAAATATGTTTAATCACAAAAGTAAAGTTATGCATGTATTCAACCCATTTTACATGTCTCTGATTCAACTTTTCCTGTTGAGTCACAAACTGCAATGCATTATTGTCACTATATAAGACAAACTCCTTCGGAATCAAGTAATGTCTGCATTTCTTCAATGCCTGTATAATAGCATAGAATTCCTTATCATAAGTGGAGTACTTCACTTTCTCTTCATTAAGCTTCTCGCTGAAGTATGCTATCGGCATGTCTTCCTGACTCAAGACTGCCCCTATTGCAAATCCACTTGCATCTCATTTCACTTGAAATGTCTTTTGGAAATCAGGCAACACCAAAATTGGTTTTTCAGTGATTTTCCTCTTCAATAGATTAAAACTCTTCTCAGCCTCTTCTGTCCAGTGAAAAGATTTATGTCTCTTCTTCACTGTGTCCATCATTGGTGCACTAATCCCACTGAAATTCCTGATGAACTTTCAGTAGAAACCAACCAATCTGTGAAAACTTCTCACCTCAAATATACTCTTCGGTGATGGCCAATTCTTGATCACCTCCACCTTATCTGGATCCATCCTCAATTTATCCGCAGAAATGACAAAACCCAAATAAATGAGTTCTATCTTCATGAATGAGGATTTCTTCATGTTTATCAGCAACTTCTCCTGTTGTAACTTCCTCATCACTGTAGCCAAATGTTTCAGATTCTTTGCCACTATTTTACTAAAAATCAGTATGTCATCCGGATATACGATAACAAATGTTTCGATGAACTCACTAAGGACTTCTTTCATCAACCTCATGAAGGTACTTGGAGCATTTGTTAAGCCAAATGGCATAACAAGCCATTCATACAACCCTTCGTTGGTTTTGAAGGATGTCTTCCATTCATCACCTTCTCTCATGCGGATTTGATGATAATCACTTTTCAAATCAATCTTTGAAAAAAAAAAATCTCCACTCAAGCAATCCATCAGATCATCCATTCTTGGCAATGGAAATCTATACCTGATGGTTATCTTTTTGATCGCCCTCAAGTCAGTACAGAACACAGACTCAATATTTCTCTAACCAACCGTTTGTCCAACAGATCTTGGACTTGTATTTTAACTTCTTCATTCTCCTGCAGCGTCAATCTGTACGTGGATTTGTTTGGAAAATTGGCTCCTGGTATGAGATCAATATGATGAATCACACTCCTGATCGGTGGCAACGAATGAGGTACTTCATCCACTACTATGTCAGCGAACTCTTCCAGTATTTCCTGAACTTCTTCTGGTAAATCATCTACCCTTGTGTTGGTTAAAACAATTCTAGGCTTCCTGACCACAATGAATTGTGGTTCCTCCTTCTTCTTAACCTCTATAAGAAGTTCCTTCCCACTCATGAGAAGTACAATGTTTCTTACTTCCAGTTTCACCTCCTTATCCTTGATTGGAAGCAACATGTGAGTTCTCCCATTCTTCTCTAGGGTGTATGTGTTCATTCTCCCGTCATGAATCACATTTCTGTCATATTGCCACGGTCTACCCAGCAATAGATGACAAACATCAATGGGAATGACATCACAGAGTATCTTATCATTATATCCTTTGATCTTAAATTCAACTAAACATTGTTTAGTGACAGTTACCTGATGCCACGAAACTTTGTATGGTATTGGATGATCAATTGTCTCCAGTTCCAGCTTTTCTACCATCTCTGTAGAAACGAGATTATCTGTGCTACCACTGTCCACAATGACTTTGCATACCCTATCCTTGGTCTTGCAAGCAGTCTGGAAAAGTCTATTTCTTTGGACTGAACTCTCCATCTCTTTCTCTGGTGACAAAAGAGCTTTTTGCATCATCAACGATCTTCCGCCTTCAGCATCCTCTGCTTCAATATCTCGCCTCTGAGCTTCAGCGATGTGAGTCTCACCACCTTATTTCTTCTTGTATGGACACTCGTAAGACTTGTGCCCATTCTTTCCACATGTTAAGCATGTTATTACTCCACCTCTTCCTCTTCCTCTACCTCCAGTATGAGGAAAAATATTAGTATCGACATAATCTCCTCTTTGTTCGGTATGCTGCCCTCTTTGTTCAGCATATTGCCCTCGCTGTGAGCTTCCACCTCTCTCAGTTCAAGTCTGAGGTTTCTTCCAATCCTCCTTCGACTTCTGATTTTTATCCTGGGCAACTGATTTGCCTTTGGGCTGACTTCTGCCTCGGCCTCTTTGACCCTGCTTTCGGCTCAGCTTCTCTTCCACTTTTAGAGCCATTTGATAAGCATCTTCCACCATTCGGATGGTTACCATGCTCATCTCATCCTGAATGACATATCTCAGACCGTTCATGTATCTGGAAACCTTTTCATCATTGTTTTCACGATGACCTGCCCTGATGTTCAGCCTATAGAATTCTTCAGTGTATTCTTTCACTGTCATCAGCTTATGTCTCAAGTTTTTCACTCTTCGAAACAGATTAATCTGGTAATCCCTGGGGATGAATTCCGCCTTCATATTTGCGATCATTCTGTCCCAACGTTTGATCTTTTGCTTTCCTTTGCAGCGTCTGTCAGCTTGTAGTTCATCCCACCACAATTTTGCATGTCCCTTCAATCTCGTGACAACATGTTTGCATGGATGATTTTAGGGGCTAAATTTCGCTCATGGGCTAATTTTCCATGGTTTTTCCAAAAACGAGATTCGTTATTTTAAAAATGATTTGCCCAAATTCTATAGGATAAAATTATTTTACCTTAAAAATCGCCAAAAATTTAAAAAAACTATATAAAATAATTAGAAATTTGAATATTTTTACAAAAATATCACCAAACATTTATAGTTGACATATGAAGGATTAGTAAGATTCGCCAAGGTTTCTACATTTTAAAATAAATTTCCATCCTTAAAATAATCCCTGCATGTTTGACCGTCTTTTCCTCTTTGACATCTTCATAGCCAAAATATGTGTCTAGATGTCTAACCCAGTCTAGAAGCTCCTCTGCATCCAGATTTCCCTCATAAACTAGAATGTCCTTTTTCGCTCTTGCACCCATCATTGCAATAGCCCTAATCAAGCATTTGTTTGCTACATCTTCGGCTGCAACTTCTTCTTCTTCATGTCCAGCCTCAATTTCACTCTCGGAATCACTAAGATCCCCAGCACTGACTATACGCCTTTGTGTTGTCTCCATGTCTTCAAGTCTGGTGCGTAGGTCACGCATTTCTCTTTCTATGGCTGGATCAGGCATCTGCCTACCCCTTCTTCTCGACTTTTCCCTGTCCTCTGGTGGATCAAGTGTTTACCTGTCCCTTCTTCTCGGTGGCATGGTGAATTCTCCTTTTCCCTGCTACAGAAAGCAAAGAAACCTTTCTGGGCTCTGATACCAAACCTGACACAGCCCTCCTCAACCCGCAGGTCGGAATGTCATGTACACAAGATCTTTCCTCTTACACTGGCCTGAAGAGCTCTCAGAAATGCCTCCTCTATTTCCCTTTCGGGAAATCTGCACCCACAATCAACTTTGGAAAATTCCCCCTTATACTTTGGGATATCAGACTTCGCACCTCGACGAATCTGGTGGTCAAGCTTGTCTCTTGAATCCCCGAAACCCGAAATGGTCAACACCTAACCTTTCCCTTGCCGCTTTCGAATTTCTTCTTATCGCGATTTTGGGAGTTGCGATGTCAAGCAACTTGTCCCCTCAACTTCCAAAACCAAATTTACCGAAACTCTGATGCGCTCGCAAGATTTGACCTTTCAACGGCCTTCGTTCTGTCGGAACTTCGGACTTCGCAATTTTACAAATCTCGATGCAAGGATTTTGTGACTTCACCCCACGAAAACACGAAATGGTCAACAAAATTTGACTCCCACGTTGATAGTGCACCACCTGTTCACCCTGTCGATTCCTGTGGCCCACAAAATCCTTTCGTCCCTTTGGGACTTCACGTTTCATGATTTCACAAGTCCTGTTGCAGCGATTACGAGACTTCAATCTACGAAAACCTGAAATAGAAATTCACTTGTAAATCCAACTGCCCCTGTTGGCTTGAATCTACGGCTCTGCCTCTCCTGAGCTTGAAAACTTTGGGAATACTCATCATAACCCCCTTGCTCCTCTGTGAGATCTGACAGCTCAAGGGACTTCGCAAATTCTCCACAAAGAATTCTGACCGTCCGTCTCTTCCCTTGAGAACTTCTACATGAACTAAACAAAGTATCCTTCTCCGCGGAACTTGTCCTCCTGCAGTCCGACGTCGCTACACCTTCCTTCAAATTTTCAAGGTACCCGACCTCTTACCTTCCTTCGACCCCTTCGATGGCACAAATCCTTCCGATCTTTCCCATGACTTCGAGTCTTTCAGAAAACTCCTGCTCGCACTCCTTGCGGAAGACCTTCAAACACCTTCAAGTGTAGAACTTCCTTCGACTTTGCGCACACCTGCAGCAGTAGTCTCTCAATACTTCGCTCAGTTTACAAAACCTGAATCCCTACTCAGCCTGCGCACACCTTGCATGGCTCTTGTGCCTAGCTGCACTTTTGTGTGAATGAGGATAAAATCTACCCTATCTGAGCTTTCAGAGACCAACCATTGAACCCTTTGTCAACGCACTCCTTGCGGACAATTCAACTGCACTCCTTGCAGGAACTCTTGCTCAGATAGAGAAACAATTGAAACTCATTCTCTACTCTTCCTCTCAGATTTCAAACATTCAACAAGAAATCATTCATACATAGCATAAAAGAAAATTGCATGACAGAAAGAGTAAAACCATGAACATACCATTTAGCATACACATACAAGAAACAAATACAACGCCATGAATCTGAATTAAGACTTCTTCTATTAACTCAAATCTCTGTACATGGGTGTTTTTCAAACACAGTTTCCCTGTTCCATCTCTGTATGCTCTTCTGTGCTCTATGCTCATAATCCTGTTACAATACACAATGAGGGTGTCTATATCTCGTTTCCCTCTTTCGCTCTAAAACTATCTAATCTAGAATTAAATTCTATCTACTTGCATTAACTATCATAAATGCCTTCTACCTACTAAGGATGAGAGCGGATCGCTCAAGGTCCGTTTACATTTTTCAAGTGTGCCTCCACTTGATGGCTTCATTAATGTTTCAAGACAATTTCAAAATTTGCACTGGGCACTTTCCATCTGTCTTTTATCCCCGCGCTGGCTCGCTTGAGATGCTCATGCATCATACTCCCTTGCTTGAAAATTTTCATGGGCTCCTATCCATGAGCTCGCGTACGGTGTGTCCATGCCTCTGGATCTCTGCTTCATTCTCCCAGCTGGCATCTTCAACTGGATGGCCCTTCCACTTGACCAAATATTCAAAGTATTGCTTTCGCCTGGTCTTCTTGCTGACCCTTTCGTCCAGTATGTGCTCCATCTGCGGCTTCTCTGCAACTCGCATTTGTTTTTCCCACTGGACCTCTGGCTGTTCATTTCTTGTCCCTGCTTCCTCAACTTTATATGGGTACAAATATGAGATATTAAATATCGGAGAAATTCCGATCCCATCGGGTAATTCAATATCGTAAGCATTTGCCCCAAATTTCTTCAAGAACTTACATGGTCTTATTTTCTTCATCTTCAGTTTATTATATGTCCCTCTCGGGAACCTTTCCTTTCTCAAATGTGCTAGAATCGAATCACCAACCTCAAATTGAAGTTGTCTCTTGTGTTGATATGCTCTGCGTTTATATTCCTGGCTCAAACTCTGCAATCGCTCCTTCACCTGGCTATGAAGTTCCTTCATCGCCTCTGCGAAATTTTCTGCACTAGCACTCCTAGTTGCATTTTGTTCTGAATCGCTTAACTCAAAAATTCCTCTCGAATGCATGCCATAGACAATCTGAAATGGACTATGCCCCGTGCTTCTATTAACTGAGTCGTTATAAGAAAAATCCGCCTATGGTAATATGTTGTCCCACTGGCTGTGGTGTTCTGTCACCAGGCTTCTCAGCAAGTCTCCCAGACTCTTGTTCACCACTTCTGTCTGTCCATCCGTCTGAAGATGATAAGCTGAACTAAATGACAATTTAGTCCCCATCTTCTTCCATAAGGTCCTCCAAAAGTGTCCTACGAACTTAGTGTCTCGATCCGAAACTATGCTCCTTGGAAAGTCGTGAATTTGAATGACTTCTTTGAAAAACAGATTCGCAATGTGAGTTGCGTCATTGGTTTTCTGACATGGAATGAAGTGTGCCATCTTGAAAAATCTATCCACCACCACAAATATTGATTCAAACCCTCTTTGTGTTCTTGGAAACCCCAATATGAAATCCATGTTGACTGCATCCCACGGCCTCTCAGGTATGGGCAATGGTTGATAAAATCCTGCATTCTGTCTCTTTCCCTTTGAATGCTGGCAAATTATGCATCTATCTATGAATCTCTTGACATCTGCTCGCATTCCCGGCCAAAAATATGACTCATTCAACTTTGTGAACATCTTGTCGTGACCAAAGTGTCTGACCAACCCTCCACTATGTTTCTCCTTCAGCAAATTCTCCCTCATGGAGCATTTTGGAATACAAATCTGATTACTTCTAAACGATAATCCTTCCTAGATCATGTATTCTACCCATTGGTTTCTATCTCTAAGAATTGGATTCTCAGCTGCTTAATACACCCCTTTAAAATATGGATCATCTCTGTACATGTTTTTGAGATCAGCAAAACCCAGTGTTTTTACTTTGAACTCCTGCAATAGCAAACATTTCCTGCTCAAAGCATCAACAACTTTATTAGTATTACCAGAAATATGTTTAATCACAAAAGTAAAGTTATGCATGTATTCAACCCATTTTACATGTCTCTGATTCAAATTTTCCTATTGAGTCACAAACTGCAATGCATGATTGTCACTATATAAGACAAACTCCTTCGGAATCAAGTAATGTCTCCATTTCTTCAATGCCTGTATAATAGCATAGAATTCCTTATCATAAGTGGAGTACTTCACTTCCGCTTCATTCAGCTTCTCGCTGAAGTATGATATCGACTTGTCTTCCTGACTCAAGACTTCCCCTATTGCAAATCCACTTGCATCGCATTTCACTTGAAATGTCGTTTGGAAATCAGGCAACACCAAAATTGGTTGTTCCGTGATTTTCCTCTTCAACAGATTAAAACTCTTCTCAGCCTCTTTTGTCCAGTGAAAAGATTTATGTCTCTTCTTCACTGTGTCCATCATTGGTGCACTAATCCCACTGAAATTCATGATGAACTTTCGATAGAAACCAGCCAATCTGTGAAAACTTCTCACCTCAAATATACTCTTCGATGATGGCCAATTCTTGATCACCTCCATCTTATTTGGATCCATCCTCAATTTATCCGCAGAAATAACAAAACCCAAATAAATGAGTTATGTCTTCATGAATGAGGATTTCGAGTCAGTACACATCCTCCAGCCTTTGTATTTCTTTGGACTGAGTAATGTCGGAACAACACACGGACTCAATATTTCTCTAACCAACCCTTTGTCCAACAGATCTTGGACTTGTCTTTTAACTTCTTCATTCTCCTGCGGTGTCAATATGTACATGGTTTTTTTTGGAAAAATGGCTCCTGGTATGAGATCAATATGATGACTCACACTCTTTATTGGTGGCAAGGAACGAGGTAGTTCATCCACTACTATGTCAGTGAACTCTTCCAGTAGTTCCTGAACTTCTTCTGGTAAATCATCTACCCTTGTGCTGGTTAACACAATTCTAGGCTTCCTTACCACAATGAATTGTGGTTCCTCCTTCTTATTAACCTCTGTAAGAAGTTCCTTCCCACTCATGAGAAGTACAGTGTTGCTTACTTCCGGTTTCACCTCCTTATCCTTGATTGGAAGCAACATGTGAGTTCTCCCATTCTTCTCTAGGGTGTATGTGTTCGTTCTCCCGTCATGAATCACATTTCTGTCATATTGCCACGGTCTACCCAAAAATAGATGAAAAACATCCATGGGAATGGCATCACAGAGTATCTTATCATTATATCCTTTGATCTTAAATTCAACTAAACATTGTTTAGTGACAGTGACTTGATGTCCTTTTTGTAGCCACGAAACTATGTATGGGCTTGGATGATCAATTGTCTCCAGTTCCATCTTTTCTACCATCTCTGTAGAAACGAGATTATCCATGCTACCATACCCTATCCTTGGTCTTGCAAGCAGTCCAGAAAATTCTGTTTCTTTGGAATGAACTCTCCACCTCTTTCTCTGGTGTCAAAAGAGCTTTTCGCATCATCAACAATCTTCCGCCTTCAGCATCCTCTGCTTCAATATCTCGCCTCTGAGCTTCGGCGATGTGAGTCTCACCACCTTCTTTCTTCTTGTATGGAAACTCGTAATACTTGTGCCCATTCTTTCCACATGTGAAGCATGTTATTACTCCACCTCTTCCTCTTTCTCTACCTCTAGTACGAGGAAAAATATTAGTATCAGTATAATCTCCTCTCTGTTCGGTATGTTGCCCTCTCTGTTCATCATATTACCCTCAATATGAGCTTCCACCTCTATCAGTTCGAGTATGAGGTTTCTTCCAATCCTCCTTGGGCTTCTGATTTTTATCTTGGGCAACTGATTTGCCTTTGGGCTGACTTCTGCCTCGGCCTCTTTGACCCTGCTTTTGGCTCAGCTTCTCTTCCGCTTTTAGAGCCATTTGATAAGCATCTTACACCGTTTGGATGGTTACCATGCTCATCTCATCCTGAATGTCATATCTCAGACCATTCATGTATCTGACAACCTTTTCATCATCGTTTTCACGATGACCTGCCCTAATGTTCATCTTGTAGAATTATTCAGTGTATTCTTTCACTGTCATCAGCTTCTGTCTCAAGTATTGCATTCTTTGAAATAGAGTAATCCGGTAATCCCTGGGGATGAATTTCGCCTTCATCTTCGCAATCATTCTATCGCAACTTTTGATCTTCTGTTTGCCTTTGCAGAATCTGTCATCTTGTAGTTCATCCCACCACAATGTTGCATGTCCCTTCAATCTCGTGACAACATGTTTGACCTTCTTGTCCTCTTCAACATCTTCATAGTCAAAATATGTGTCCAGAGCTCTAACCCAGTCTAGAAGCTCCTCTGCATCCAAATTTCCCTCATAAACTGGAATGTCCATTTTCTCTCTTGCACCCATCCTTGCAATAGCCCTAATCAAGCGTTTGTTTGCTGCATCTTCGGCTGCAACTTCTTCTTCTTCATGTCCAGCCTCAATTTCACTCTCGGAATCACTAAGATCCCCAACACTGACTGTATGCCTCTGTGTTGTCTCCATGTCTTCAAGTCTAGCGCTTAGGTCACGCATTTCTCTTTCTATGGTTGGTTCAGGCATCTGCCTACCCTTTCTTCTCGACATTTCCCTGTCCTCTGGTGGATCGGGTGTTTTCCTATCCCTTCTTCTCGGCGACATGGTGAATTCTCCTTTTCCCTACTACAGAAAGAAAAGAAACCTTTCTGGGCTCTGATACTAAACCTGATGCAACCCTCCTCAACCCGCAGGTCGGAAGGTCACATACACATGATCTTTCCTCTTACACTGGCATGAAGAGCTCTCGGAAATGGCTCCTCTATTTCCCTTTCAAGAAATCTACACCCACAATCAACTTCAATAAATTCCCCCTTATACTTTGGGAGATCGGACTTCGCACCTCGGCAAATCCGGTGCTCAAGCACCTTGTCTCTCGAATCCCCGAAACCCAAAACGGTCAATGCCTGACCTTTCCCTTGCCACTTTCGGATTTCTTCTTATCGCAATTTCGGGAGTTGCGATGTCAAGCAACTCGTCCCCTCAACTTCCGAAACCTGATTTACCGAAACTCCAATGCGCTCGCAAGCTTTGACCTTTCAATGGCCTTCACTCCGTCAGAACTTTGGACTTCGCGATTTCGCAAATCCTGATGCAAGGATTTTGGGACTTCACCCCACGAAAACCCAAAATGGTCAACGAAATTTGACTCCCGCGTCGATAGTGCGCCACCTGTTCACCCTATCGATTCCTGTGGCCCACAAAAATCCTTTCGTCCCTTCGAGACTTCATGTTTTGTGATTTCACGAGTCCTATTGCAGAGATTACGGGACTTCAATCTACGAAACCCCGATAAATATTCACTTGTAAATCCAACTGCCCATGTTGGCTTGAATCTACGGCTCTGCCTCTCCTGAGATTGAAACCTTTTGGAATACTCTCCATAACCCCCTTTCTCTTGCATGAGATTTGACAGCTCACGGGACTTCGTGAATTCTCCACAGAGAATTCTGACCGTCCGTCTCTTCCCTTGAGAACTTCTACATGAACTAAACAAAGTATCCTTCTCCGCGAAACTTGTCCTCCTGCGGTCCGACGTCGCTACACCTTCCTTCAAATTTTCAAGGTACCTGGCCTCTTACCTTCCTTCGACCCCTTCGAAGGTTCAAATCCTTCTGAGCTTTCCCATGACTTCGAGTCTTTCAGAAAACTCATGCTCGCACTCCTTGCGGCAGACCTTCAAACACCTTCAAGTGTTGAACTTCCTTCGACTCTGCACACACCTGTAGCATCAGTCTCTCAATCCTTCACTCAGGCTACAAAACCTGAATCCCTACTCAACCTGCACACACCTTGCATGACTCCTGTGCCTAGCTGCACTTCTATGTGAATGAGGACAAAAGCTACCCTATTTGAGCTTTCAGAGACCAACCCCTGAACCCTTTGTCAATGCACTCCTTGCGGACAATTCAACTGTACTCCTTGCAGCAACTCTTGCTCAGATAGAGAAACAATTGAAACTCATTCTCTACTCTTCCTCTCAGATTTCAAACATTCAATAGGAAATCATTCATACACAACATAAAAGCAAATTGCATGACAGAAAGAGTAAAACCATGAACATACCATTTAGCATACACATACAAGAAACAAATACAATGCCATGAATCTGAATTAAGACTTCTTCTATTAACTCAAATCTCTGTACATGGGTGTTTTTCAAACATAGTTTCCCTGTTCCAGCTCTGTATGCTCTTCTCTGCTCTATGCTCATAATCCTGTTACAATACACAATGAGGGTGTATATATCCCGTTTCCCTCTTTTTCTCTAAAACTGTCTAATCTAGAATTAAATTCTATCTACTTGCATTAACTATCATAAATGCCTTCTACCTACTAAGGACGAGAGCGGATCGCTCAAGGTCCATTTACATTTTTCAAGTGTGCCTCCACTTGATGGATTCATTAATGTTTCAAGACAATTTCAAAATTTGCGTTGGGCACTTTCCAGTTGTCCTTTATCCCCGCGCTGGCTCGCTTGAGATGCTCCTGCATCAAGATTGCATGGTTTCATGAGGGTAAGTTGCAAACTCAGTCACTCAAGAGGATTAGATGAGGGGTGTGTAATAAGGTGATAATCTTATTCCTTGGTAACCATTAGTCTAAATATGAGTTAACGGAGTTTCCACTATTGTGCCATTTCCTCACAAAATTTTTTTGGATACTTGAAACACTTTTGAATCATGACACCCATGGAAATACAATAAGGTAACTTTTGAAGGGAATAAGAAACATGGCACCCTTTGTATCACCTATGAATTGTCAAATTAAAGTGAATGAAAGTTAAACTGAAAATATAAGAGACGATTAAATTAGTATAAATAAATTATTTAAATGAGAAAACAATCATATAACTTATGTAATTTACTTAGAAAGAAAAGGTTAGTTACATAAACATATCGTAAATAAATATACTAGATAAACTAGTATATCATAACAAGGGAGATAATCAAGATAATTGAAAGTATTAAGAAGACTAATATAATTAGAAGAATGTGCATGAAATTAAAATAAGTTAGTTATAAAGGGGTTGGATCCAATGGTGGAAAGTGAGGAGTTTTTCACCATTGGGCAAGGTTCAATTCTCGTGAGGACTTTACCTAGAGCCATGGGGACACCTTGAGGTAGTGGTCGAATGTGTGGTTGCACCCAGAGATATTATAATAAATGGTATCGTGACCCCTGCACACATAAGTGGATCAAAGACCACCCCCATGTCCTTCAACCTTTTTCCCCCCGGGGGGGCAGCTCAATTGGCAAGTGCCGTGAAAATGAAGTTCCATGAAGTTTCGAGTTCAAGTCCCCCCGACTTACAATGTGTGTCGCGTAAGGGGCATTGTGGGCACACCTGGAGGTTATAGTGGTAAAAGTTGGATAACACGGCCACGTGTAACGCGAGCACGTGCCCAACTAGTTGTTGATTCCTCCAGACATAAAAAAAAAAGTTAATTATTAATTAATAAAAACTAATTATTAGTGCACCCTTAAGTCAAAGAGAAGAAATAAGAACACAAATTCAAATACAAATTGAAGTGTGGGAAAATAAAAGTGGGTTGAGGGAAGTTAAAGTGAACTAATAAATAACTAAACTAGTAACTCCTTGTGTAACCACTAAAATAGGAAGTGGTGAGAATATGGGAACTCCTAGAAGCGAAAATAGGAAATGTAGGAATTAGGTGGGGATAATTCATTATTTTGTAGTTTTAAATAGGTTTTACATATGCAATTGTGCATATGAGTAACACATGGGTGGGTGAATATATAGTGATTAGTAAAATAGTAAAATGTATTTTTGCATGGGTTGCAAAAGTGGCATGGGCAACAAAACCTATAAAATGAGAGGTTTTGATAAGAGGAAGGTATTTTTTACACCCCTAATGTTGGATGGATATCATAATGCTAAGATGACTTTTCATTGATATTTGTTGATATTTTTGTATATTGAAGTTTGTTGAGAAGTGGGGATTATTCTCAACCTTGACGCCTTCATTTTTCAACCATATTGTTAGTGAAGTGTTTTTCCATACAACCCCATTGCGTCTCAGGGGTCCTTGGGGAATGAGAGTACCTAAAGAATTTAGTACAAAGGTCAATCAGTGGATCATCAAGGGATCGGTGAGATGACACAAGGTTGGAAATTAGACTCACCATTCTAGATTTGGCTGGACAAAAAATAAATCTATAGTAACTTGTGTTATTATATAAATAAGTATTTGTTACATTTTTTTGTAAGTAAGAAAAGACTATATTAATATGAAAAACATGTACAACTATGCCTAACTTGTCATGTAAGGTTTCAAAAAGAACATGACAGTCTTCTGTAATAAAAAAATGAGCTAAAAATTTTGTCTTCCCTGGAGGGTAAACCAGACTAAAATAAGCATAACATGTCTAAAAATCTGAAGTTCGTGTGAGAAACTATGCCATGGAGGACTTCTAGGACTTCCTATGATAGAAAAAACATTATATAAAAGTAGACTAAAAAAACTATGAAGCATGCTAATTCTTGGCATGAGGAACCTGAGAAAAATATGGGCCCATGACCCATGGGCAAGCAACAAAAATCGAGGATTTGTCCCATGGCCAAGTTGCAACGGGAGGGTGGAAGGTTCCACCATGACGTTGAGAAATCCAAGTGAGCACCGATAAAACATATGCATATTGCTCCTCAAGACTCTTCATTATGTGCTTTAACTGAAAAAATTATTCATCCTAGGGTAACATTCCCAGAGCTATCATGGTTTTTGTGTGCCAATAAATCTCTAGGGTTCTAAAAAACTTGGAGTTTCAAGATATGGGACAACTCGGATCCAGGATTAAGACACCCATTTTCTACTCAAATTCCTCATCATCCTTGAACTCTCTGACCAACCTGACCTCAACCTCTAGTTATGGTATTGTTGTTTGGTCCTCCTTAGGAGGAAAATCATAGTAAAAGTCTCCAACAACAATAGCAGCCTTGACAACTCGCATGGACCATCAGGAGATGAATGAGGCTTATGACCACGGGGAGCCAAGAGGATGTGAACTAAATAAGCAAGAGAGTTAGACACGGTCTTGGTAAAATCAAAACTCATCTGAAACAACAACCATACCTCTCCTCTTATTGTTGAGCCACTTTAAAGCCAAAATTCCCATCATCTGCAAGTGTACCAGACTTTCATGGCTCGACTTGGGCATGAGCAGCATTATCATGCAAGGGCATGATTTGAGTTCTTTGCTCGTGCAATTTCTCAATCCCAAAGTCCCATCTATCCTCTCCATTAACTGCAATAACTGACCCTCTAGTCCAAAAAAAGTATTGGTTATTTTGTTATGCAATTGTTTTTTATATGTTTTTTCTTTAAAAAAAAAGAGTATGATTAATTAAACTTTATATTTCAAATAGCGGTATTTCAATTAAAAAATTCTCATAACCTTCATATATTTGTATATGAATTCAAGTTTTATTGAAATTTTAATTGATCGTTATTTTGGTTTTAGCCATTACCACGCTCATTGATATTTAGTTGGCTCTCATTGTTCTCAGAAATAACACTGTAAATGACAGATTATCATGGGTTTGATGGTGATTTTTCATTTTGAACTAAACTTTGTTATCAAAAATAAAAATAAAATTGGGAAAATATAATCGTGTGTATTATTAAAGTTTTATTTATTTCCAATTACCTAAATTGTTGGCGTTGGAATTCATTGAACAATAGTTGTAGGTTACCAACAACAAAAAAATATTTTCAACCTAGAATTCAATTTTTATATAACACTGCATTGAAAAATGGTAAATGATAGATTTTGTCTTCTCAATTCATGTAGGTGGAATGATGATGATGATTAATGCCCACTGAGACTAAATTGGTCTATTGACTCATGGTCTAAATTCGAATTAATCAATCTCAAGCTGTACTACGATCAGATAAATTTAGAGAAATTTGAAGTTAATATGTGAAAATTATGAAATATTCATAATTGTTTAATTGAGTTTTGATCAGAAGTGGAGATGGGTTAGAGTGCAAGTCTGTTTGGGGGTTTAATTGGATGAATATTCAGATCGTAGTATAGTCAAGATTTGCATGTATCATCTTATCATGCTCTAGATCTCTTATAGTGTACGCTCACCATGGAACTATAATATCTATGTTGCTAATTGTCACTTGTTGGATGGTCATGTGGTGAGTCAATAATTGGATATTTTTTTTTCATCATGTCTATTAAATGATAAATAGTATGTATTTAATGGATAGGATGCACATAAGCTAATGTATAGTGTATGTTTTCTTTCATAATTAAAATCATTTTAAATTTTGTAGTATATATAATTATATGATGGTTTATAACCAAGGGTCAATGTATATACTTGAGTTATTATGGGCTTAATTATAGTTCAACATATCATGTGAGGGTACTGAACCTGAATGGGGAAGACAAGAATCATTCCTCCCAACCACCTAAACTAAATCTACATAACAAATATGACACACATGTAACCTCAACCAAATACAAAAAATGTGACTATTATAACTATTATAATATAGGATATACATTAACTAGATTAAATTAGACTTAGATTAAATTAGATTTATTATAATATTAAAAGTGAGTATAAATTGAAATGGTACATAATAGATTGGATGATTAATTAGAATAATATTTATATCACAAATCACAAAGATTACACTTGAGTAAGAAGTATGAAGTCTACAAACAAGACATCTATTTTTTTTTAATTTTTATAGTTTACATAAAAGATGTTATGGTGACGAGCCTTTGATAATAATTTTTAAAAGTTGGTGTAGAGACTTTAGAAGTTCAACAATAATTAATTAGAATTAGAATAAGGTTAGTACTATATTATAAACTAGAGACGAACTATTATTATGTATATATAATTATAATTAGTATGTAATTATGTGTTGTTATATTATTTGTTTAAAAAAATAAAGATTTGATATTTATTAGTAAATTATTTTTTAAAATAACTTGTAGGGTTAGTTCAATTAGTTTATAGTTAGATATGAATTTATCATACTTATTGTTATATTTTTATAAACACAATTCATAAATTAATTTTATAATTATGTTATTTAGAGGTTAACATAAAAAAAATATTTAAAAAAATTATAAAACATATTTTTAAATAAATTTATATTATTGTTAATATTAAATTTACTATTAATTTGTATAATTATATTATTTAGAGGTTAATATTAAAAAAATATTTAAAAAAATTATAAAACATATTTTTAAATAAAAAATTATAAAACATATTTTTAAATTATAAATTTATATTATTGTTAATATTCAATTTACTATTAGAATTAGTACATAAAATTCATGGATTGTCTTCATCTTCACTTACACTATAAAATGTACTATGTTTTACAATATATAATTATATTTATATTTATAATATTACTTTGTATATTATTTTAATGTAAAATGTAAAAATATATATAATTTATAAAGTATTGTTTTTCGTTTATTATTTTTTTAGTTATTAAAATAATATGAAAAAATTTATAAGTTTTATAAAAAATAATTTGAGATATTAAGGTATATATACTTTATTCTTTTTCGAAAAAACACATATTCATAACCATTAAACCTATTCAAATTATATATATATGTGTGTGTGTGTGTGTGTGTGTTTTATGTCATGGAGTATTCCCAAACATTTAATTTATAAAAATATATTTTCTCTTTATTAAATGATATTGTTTTCCCTCGGATGGGGTGACACGTCGCACAATTGAACCACGCGGGATCAGGATGGGACGCGATATTAATGCATCTACCAGACAACATCCCCTCTGACTTTAACTTGCCATGGATCCGAGCAGGCACATTCAAGCGATGATCCCCTTCGTGCAAGGGAAGGGTACCAGCCATCAACGCACTAACCAGCAGGTTTTAATGGTCATGGAGGTCATGATAGCACTCGTCCTTATCACCCGAATCGACATAGCAAAGCGCCAGTCGCTCTTTGCAGCCTCCGCTCCACTGGAACAACAACATTTCCACAGATTCTCCTCCACTCCACTGGAACAGCGGCAACACTCTGTGGCCCCGTCAGTGTTCTGGAGCAAAGCGACCCATCTGGAAAGAACTCTGGTAATCTACCGGACCCCCACCATGCCCAAAGCGAAAGGGAAGTTGCGTAGGGGAGCTGCCTGGTATACGGCCGAATCACGACGCCAGAGGAAAAATAAATCCGAGCAGGCCATAGAAATGGCAGCCATCTGAAGGAGCACGACACCACGAACGCCTCCAATGGCGTACGTGGAAGAATTTATCCCGGAGGATGGCTTGGAGAGCTTCCCTGAGCACACTCTATTCATAGTGTCGGATAATTGGAACCCACCTTTGGAATTTGGTTCAGACAGCAAGCCTCCGCATGTGAGCATTCTGCCTGGCCCCAGCGCTGCCAGCCTAGAGGAGCCTTACCCCACCTGCTATGTCGAAGAGGAGATTCCTCCTGAACCACCCAAGGAGGCAGTGCTACAAGCACACAATCAACAGGTGCACATGCATCATGAAGCAACCGAGACCACTCCCATGGTGTCAATCAATATCCACAGGCACGAGCAACCACTCTTCGCCGGCTCGGGGTACCTCAATCTCATTTTTGAGGTGAGGAGTCTGTTGGATGATCGGATCTTTCGCCTCGCACGAATTGACCAGAGACTCGACCTGCTCTTTGCGGCTCACTCCAGAACTCTTCCAAAGAGACAATGCCCAACATGTGCACAGACTTATGTGTTTCCAGCAGGATGGTGACGACACGAGGACGAGGACAAGCGCACAGGCTTAAAGTTTAAATGATGCTCAGGATTAGAATTTTCTTTTTCTGTTATAATTTAGGCTTCGGGCCAGTTAGCTCTCAGTTTTCTTAAAACTAGTTCATGACATACAATTCCAACTTCATGTCTTATAGTCCTGGTTTCCTTCGGGCAGACGACACACTGTTAATTTTGTGAATTGGGTAACACATGGAAAGGAATGCCCAGTTGTCCCAGTTTCATGTTTAGGCAGGACAACTGGCATCACAAATGACTACTGTATTTTTCTTATGCTAATATAACAAGTCCCATCCTTTTTTACTTAAAAAAAAAAATGATATTGTTTTCAATCTTAAATATTAAAAAATAAAATAGCAAATCTTTTATAAAATTATGTTTTTTAATTATATTTTTAATAATTAAAATAATAGAATTAATCCAATCAATAAAGCAATGTTTTTTCACTTCAAACCATATAAGTACCATATTGTTTTCATTCATCCAGTAATTTTATAAAACATAACAAACAAAAATTAAACATTTGATTTTATTAACCAATTAAAATATCATAGTATTTACTATTCACATCAACATGGAGATGAAAGGGTTCTAGCATTGTAGTATAACATATGCCTCCATGTTAAACCGGTTGGATCACTGAGAGGGGGGTTGAATCAATAATAGAGAAATTTAATCATTTTTAACCATAAAATATAAGTGTTATATCAATGTAGAATTATTTTCCAATAGTTGCAGAGTAAATAAACAATGAACAAATGAGCAATCATACACATACACAGTACACCAGT
>ML797782.1:206726-244895 GCA_009831015.1 Picea engelmannii | reverse complement strand
GACACAATAGACCAAGTAGATCTTAACTAACTCCTAAGTGTCTAAATATCCTAACACCATATCTTCCCTAATATGTTGAGGCATTCCAACACTTAGATTTTTATTGGATCTTTTACCTTTCTTTGGACTTATATAAGGCTAGTTCTCTTTTTGTTCCGATATATCGGAAGCCAAATTGCTCTTTCCCTCTGACATATTGGAGTCTAGATCCCTTTTTGGATCTGATACATAATAAACTATCCATCGGGGCTTGATTCCTTTTTCGCGCTGATACACTAGAGCCCACATAATTTTTTGGCACAGATACATGAAATTCACCCATCGAAGCCAAATGAATTTTGTGTGCTAGTGTATCGGAGGAGAAAAAAAATTCGCACTCTGATACATTAGTGAAAAGATCACATTCCACCTCCAATATACCAGCACAATAACCGATTCTCAATACAGATACACTGGAGGAAGAATAACAATTTAACGTTCATATAATGGTGGGTCCCAAAGGGCCCGCATGCTTAAGGGGTCAAATTTCAACCCTTTTTCTCTTGGTTTTGGTGCCAAAACGAGTGAAGAAGCCTATTTAACCCTGGTTTTCTCCTATTCCATTACCATTTGGTTACAATATTGATAAAGAAAAAGAGACCAAGCCTCCTCTCGATGTATTTACGCCTTTGATTTCCTAACCCTCAATCACTCTGACTATTGATAAGTGCTTACAACCTTAACCCTTAAACATCGTTTCTTTTCTTTGTGTGTTCTTTAATTCCAAATTTTTTAATAAAAAAGGAAATTTGCATAGGCTAGCTCGTTTTCATTATAGTTTCCCCCCCTAAGGGTTATTTTTAAATCTATTTTGAATGGGAAATAAAAGTAATATAAATGGAGGGTAAGAGGAGGAAAACCATGGCACACATTTCCCTTTCTTCTACGCCTCCAAACCCCACACCCGCACAATCATCAAGGGTGGGGTTTGGCATATTTTTTTGTGGGTCATTACTCTCTCACGCTATAGCTCCTACACCTCCAAACCCTACACCTTCGAAGAGTTAGATCCCACAAGTTTTAGATAGGGTTTATAACTTTTATGTTGTTGTTGTTCCTTTCTCTTTCTTGGCCCTATCCTAAACTCCATACCCTCGAGAAATGACCATAGCCATACACTTTTCTTTTGAGTTAATGTGTACAGGTTCAACACTTCAAATACATGTGAGAATAACTTAAAGATCCATGTAAGCCAATCATTGGCTCCTTTCCAAGCACCATACTAGGATTTTCTCCTATTCCATTACCATTTGGTTACAATATTGATAGAGAGAAAGAGACCAAGCCTCCTCTCAATGTCTTTACGCCTTTGAGTGCCTAACCCTCAATCACTCTAACTGTTGGTAAGTGATTACAAACTTAACCCTTAAACGTCGTTGTTTTTCTTTGTGTGTGCTTTAATTCCAAATTTTTTAATAAAAAAGGAAATTTGCATAGGTTAGCTCGTTTTCATTATAGTTTCCCCCCTTAAGGGTTCTTTTTAAATCTATTTTGAATGGGAAATAAAAGTAATATAAAGGGAGGGTAAGGGGAGGGAAACCATGGCACACATTTCCCTTTCTTCTATGCCTCCAAACCCCACACCTGCACAATCATCAAGAGTGGGGCTTGGCATAGTTTTTTGTGGGTCATTACTTTCTCATGCTATAGCTCCTACACCTCCAAACCCTACACCTTCTAAGAGTTAGATACCACAAGTTTCAGATAGGGATTATAACTTTTATGTTGTCGTTGTTCCTTTCTCTTTCTTGGCCCTATCCTAAACTTCATACCCTCGAGAAATGACCATAGCCATACACTTTGCTTTCAATTTAATGTGTACAGGTTCAACACTTCAAATACATTTGAGAATAACTTAAAGAGTCATGTGAGCCAATCATTGGCTCCTTGCCAAGCACCATACCAGGATATGTAGATGTCTCACTTTCGATTTTCATTTTTACATGAACCTTGTGTTAGCACTAGAGGTCACACCTAGACTGCTATAGGTGCAAGGCCAGTACCCATCATAATGTAAAAAATAAAATCAATTTAATGATTGGTGGATTAGTAATAAATATGAATAAAAAGGGCAACAAACTATCTGTAGAAGCATTCCATTAGGCATGAAGTCACAATACCCTACAGATTGAAGGCATTTGATTTGAACATTAGACAAAGCTTATATACTATCAAGTAGAAAAATGGAGAGTAAAATACATAAAGCATAATGTTCACAAAACATAGATCCTCTTTGTTGAATGGAAGGAAGAAAACTCGAACAAAACAATAATTAACAGGAAATCACTGCAAATCCTTTGTAGCTCATGAATCTCCTAATCATAGACAACCATGATATTCATAGTCTGCAATTTTATTCAAGTGAGATGAAGGAGAAATAAATAAAAATAAAACATGTTGATAATACAATTCTCATGAATATTCAATGGCATAAATGTATTAAAAATAACATGCTCTCCGACTTACAATCATACACACAAATTTCTTCTTGCAAAAATCCCCTCTCTTAGATCATGAATCCAACCCTTTTCTCATAAAAAACCCTTTAATTTATATTGAATAATATATATCTAACCTAAGGAGGTAGAAACTAAGTATTTACATAGGATCCTCCTCCATTTAGGAGTCTTGTTACAAAAGATTCCAACAAAAGCCTAGCAAATTCCTATTTTTGGGGGATTTTGTCTATGCTGATAAATTCCTTTTGAAATAGGTCATTCTGATTTATATGGAGATGGAACACATGTCCCTCATGTCCAACTAACTCCTACGATACCATTTGAACCTTCCTTGACAGGTGGAAACCTCCAAACAAGGAGAATATCCAACAACTATGCAAAACAGAGAGTTTGCAGTGCCAATTTGTAGCACACTTGTTTTTTAATTATATCTCTTGAATTCCATATTGGGTTAGGCTGAAATTCATAAAAAAAGTGAATGACATTATCATGATCCTCCACAAACAAGTTCATAAAAACCCACATCACTGTTTTGGAGTTATGATCAAATCTTTAGAAGCAACTGCTACAAGAAAATAGTTCGCAACGCCCCTGTCAGCTAGTTCGCAACACCTTCAACAGTTCACAGTGCCTATGAAATTTCACAGTGCCAAGAGAAAACAAGAAGCCACACTCCTTTCCTGACCTCCAAACAAGACAAAAAATCTCATGGAGTACTTGATGGCTATGAGGTTGATGCTGGTAATTTCAGATTTGCACCTAGATGCCTGCAAGTTTCCTAACCTCCAACCCTCATTCAAGACAGTTCCCAGCGCCAACTCACAATGCCAATGATAAAACATCAAAAACCATTCTCTTAGCCTTTAAACAACATGAATACCTTCATGGAGAACCTGGTATACCTAAGATTGATGCTGATGTCTATGAGTTTGAACAGGAGTGTCTGCAACCTATCCAACCTACAACTCTCCTCTTCATCCAGTTCATAGTGCCAGTTAGCAAAGTCGATTTCAAACATAGACTGCATACTTCAAGGAGGTTGTTAATGGATTTGATGACATAAATCCTGAAAAAGAGGTTAAATTGCAAGCCCTGACAACAATAAAATCATTTTTTGAAATGATTATTTAAAGAAATGATGAGAGATGAGAGAAAAATGTACTTGGAGTACGTTGCGAACTCTCCCAGTGAGTTGGCAGCACAAAAACCTGAATTGAATTGATACTTGTGCAAATGGATAGGGACAAAAATGGACCTTATGTACAATTTGGAGGTGTGACCTGTGAAGGTAATGATGAAAAACAAAACAAGGTGTGACTCATGAGGGATTATCCTTATCATGATGGATAATCTCATGACATCAAGACCTATACATCCTATGTGTTAATGTATGGCTCCATAGGGGATGGAGACCTCCCTCTGAGGCCCCAAGAATATTTGTAGACAAGATGTTGTATCCATTTCATCAATGCAACCTGTACTCTGTCTATGATGTGCCACAATCAATCTGTGTTGCAAACTGTGAATTGTTCATTCCTTGAGAGCACTTTCTTATTGTTGAAAACTGACATACCAAATAACTGAAACACACTCTATACAAACCAAATGCTTGCATATCAAGATTATTTATATACATTCCTACACTATTCTATCCAGCTGAGCTTCTTTGATTAAGTATAATCAGATTTCCAGTGAAGTCATGCAATCGTTTGTCTAGTAAAGCAAGTTTCTTGTATATTACAGATGAAAGCATAAAAATAATATAACCTTTGCAACAGGAAATTCATCAATGGTTCATACTTGCACCTGCAAATTCTTATCAAATCCAAAGTTGCAACATAAGGGGCCTTCTAAAAAATTGTGTCCATTAAAAAAACTACTGGATCATGGAGCTCATGGTGAAATCCTAGTTGATTCAAAATATAAGACAACTCATCTGCAAAATCTGTTACATTAAGTATTTTTCTATCCTTTTGTTGTAATCTAAAAGGTTCATAACTCAGGATGATAAAATCCTCCAAATCAGCTACCATTGGATCAAGGACAACTATTTTTTCATGTTGCTCCGGCTGGAGTTTGGATTGTCTCTGCATATTTCCAGTTTCATGACTACTACCAATTTCATTTTTCTGCTTATTTTCTCCTATTCCAATTTCCTGGAAAAGTATATCACTTTGAAAAACATTGGAAATTGGTTGAGGAATATGAGGACAAATTACTTCTTCAACAATTCCTTCACTACTAGCACCTTGATCTTTAAAATTGGAAGATATTTTAGATAAAATATCAAACTCTATACAACATTCCTCATAAACCATATCAACATAATACCATTGTTTGAAATAGACATTGAATGCATTATGAAAATCATTCAATGAATGAATGCTAGCAACAGGGAGGGTTCTACACCACTCACGAGCATGTCCTTCCAAAGAAAATATGAACATTTTAACAAGAACATCCTCGTGATCAATATTTAGCCTAGGAATACACTCGTGAAAATCCAATAAGTGTTCACCAGGATGATCATTCTCGTTTCCCCCAAACCTCAAAAGGTAAGGTTCCCATGCTTCTCTATCAAGTACAATATTTGGAAAGCCAGGTATACAAGAGAAATCACAAAATTCATACCCCTGAGCTAGGATGTTTTCCATTTCAAAATAGTGGAGTCACTAATAGATCTCTGAATAGTGGAGTCACCATGGTGAAAGATAAGCAGTCTAAAAGTTTCTAGCTTTAGTTCACCATCCAAATCTAGATCTAATCATCATAGTTCACCCAGGGAAGGTGTCTTCATTGTCATCCCTGACAATGACGCCAAAAATGTTAGCACTAGAGGTCACACCTAGTCTGTTATAGGTGAAATCCCAATACCCATCATAATGTAAATAATAAAATCTAGTTTATGATTGGTGTATCAGTAATAAATATAAATAAAAAGGGTAGCAAGCTATCTGCAGAAGCATTCCATTGGGAATGGAGTCATAATACCCTACATATTGAAGGCATTTGAGTTGCACATCAAACAAAGATTATATACTATCAGGTAGAAAAATGGAGAGGAAAAGACATAAAGTAGAATGTTCACAAAACGATGATCCTCTCTATCGAATGGACAAAAGAAAACTTGAACAAAACAATAATTAACAGGAAATCACGACAAATCTTTTGCAGCTCATGAATCTCCTAATTACAAGAAACCATGATCTTCATAGTTTGCAATTTTATTCTAGTGAGATGAAGGATTAATAAAGACTAAAAAAACATGTTTATAAGACAACTCTCATGAATCTTCAATGGAATAAATGTATTAACAATAACATGCCCTCAAGCTTACAGTCATACACACAGATTTCTTCTTGCAAAACCCCCCTCTCTTGGATCATGAATCCAACCCTGTTCTGATTAAAATCCCTTTCATTTATATTGAATAATATACATCTACCATAAGGAGGTCGAAACCAAGTATTTACATAGAATCCTCCTCCATTTAGGAGTCTTGTTACAAAATATTCCAACAAAAGCCTAACAAATTCCTACTTTTGGGGGTTATTTTCTGTGCTGATCAATTCCTTTTGAAACAGGTCATTCTGATTGATATGCATATGGAAAACAAGTCCCTCATGTCCAAATAACTCCTAGGAGACCATTCGAACCTTCCTTGATAGGTTGAAACCTCCAAACAAGGAGAATATCCAACAACTATGCAAAATAAAGAGTTTGCAGCACCAATTTGTAGTGCACTTGTGTTTTAATTATATCTCTCGAATGTGAAACTGGGTCTGGCTGAAATTTGGACAGAAAGTGAATGACATTATCATGATCCTCCAAAAACAAGTTTAGAAAATCCCACATCACCATTTTGGAGTTATGATCAAATATTTAGAAGCAACTGCTATAGGAAAATAGTTTGCAACGCCCCTGTCAGCCAATTCGTAGCGCCTTCAATAGTTTGCAACACCAAGAGAAAACAAGTGGCCACACTCATTTCCTGACCTCCAAACAAGATAAAAAAATCTCATGCAGTACCTGATGTCTATGAGTTTGATGCTGGTAATTTCATATTTGCACCCATATGCCTGCAAGTTTCCTAACCTCCAACCCTCATCCAAGACAGTTCCCAGCGCTAGCTCGCAATGCTAATGATAAAACATCAAAAACCATTCTCTCAACCTATAAACAACATGAATACCTTCATGGAGTACTTGGTATACCTAAGCTTGATGTTGATGTCTATGAGTTTGAACATGACTGCCTGCAACCTATCCAACCTACAACCCTCCTCTTCATCCAGTTCGTAGCACTAGTTAGAAGCATCGATTTCAAACATAGATTGCATACTTCAAGAAGGTTGTTAATGGATTTGATGGCATAACTTATGAAAAAGAGTTTAAATTGCAAGCCCTAAAAACAATAAAATCATTTTGAAATGATCCTTTAAAGCAATGATGAGAGATGAGAGAAAATTGTACTTGGAGTACG
Source organism: Picea engelmannii (assembly GCA_009831015.1). NCBI lineage: Eukaryota > Viridiplantae > Streptophyta > Pinopsida > Pinales > Pinaceae > Picea > Picea engelmannii. The sequence goes on along the minus strand of ML797782.1, from coordinate 237,915 downwards.
CTGCGAACTCTCCTAGTGAGTTGGAAGCACAAAAACCTGACTTGACTTGATACTTTTGCGGATGGATAGTGACAAAAAGGGACCTTATGTACAATTTGTAGGTGTGACCTGTGAAGGTAATGATGCAAAATAAAACAAGGTGTGACTCATGAGGGCTTATCCTTATCATGATGGATAATCTCATGAAATCAAGACATATACATCCTATGTGTTAACACATTGCACATACTTTTGAGGCATTAATGTAAAAAATATCAAGCACATTAAACCATCATAATGAATCACTTGGAAGTTTCAGCGAATCCATGCGTAATAAATCCATTTGTATCGACATACCATAAAAGGTTTCCCCATCGATACAACCCTTATCGGTGGAATTTCCATATCTCTGTCGATACAACATGTATCAATGGTGAAACCAATTCACGCCGACACCTTATAAACATTTTAAATTCCGAATGAAGAGTCTTCCCTTAATGGAGAACTTCAATGGAATTATCCCTTAGCCCACAAATCCTAGTTCTACATGAAATACAGGAGTTATCTCACTTTCATTATTCTTATTACTTTATTTCGCTTGAACTAATGTCAATTTTATCTATTGTGATTTAACTTGGTTGATGCACATCCAATCATGTCTCCTCCTAGAAAAGGATCCTGGAATCTAGAAAAGGCTCTCGTTGAAGAGGTTCCCATGACCAGGGATGAGGAGGAAGAAGATATTAACATTCTAAGGGAATTCTATGATGACACCAAGTGCCTCATAGATAGAGAGAATACATTCAAATGGGGGAAAATCTATCAAATGTTCAACAATAAAAATTTCCCTCAATTGTTTTAGAAAGATCGGGATCTCGAGGTATTCAAGGCCATCAAGAAATCTAAACCATATAAGGTGGTAGCTTATGCAACAATATTCCCTTGTGCAAAATTTATGTTGTGGATAGTGAAGCACATAGATTTGGAAAGAAGACATATAATCAACAAAAATGGTTGACCAGTTGGCTCTTTCAAACCTTCAACTATCGCTACTTTCTATCATTTGGAAGAGGGAGCAAATATCCTGGATGATGAGTTGGTGAAGAAATTCCCTCACAATCCTAGGGACCTCTTGAAGGATTGGTACAAACCTAGCAAGAATTTCAAAAATAGGACTTCAAATGAGTACCCTAGAAATGCTCGTAGGATACCATACCAATATTTAATGGCCATGGTGAGCAGGTTCTATGGGCAACCAGACGCTCGAAAATTCAAAATATTTTGGGTTCCCTTGATTGATTATGTCACATTCTCAGGGTTGTCATTCAATTGGGAAGACATTTTGTCCTCGACTTTGAAAGAAGCAATCGTTGTTTCCCAACACATGGATCCCATAAATTTCCATAGTTTATGCATGCCATCTTATCTGTTGAACATTATGTGTGTGATTCACTCATACCTAGGGACGGGGTGGGAACTAGGGAAAATGAGTGATCCTCCAATTCATATCTACTACAAAGTGTCATGGGATCACAAGTACAGGTTCAAGTACTAGAAAATATGTGAAGAGTTTTTAATTCCCATGTACAAACTCATATTCTGCACATCAACGGCCTGTATGCCTAACAAATATTTGGCCATTATAGGATGAGTAAGTGACTGGTACCTTCTCGAGTACAACATGTATATCATGGTTTAAGAGACCATGAAAGTCCCTCATATACTCCCTAAATTCATCATGTACAGGTTGGCTTTGCAGGAAATTGTGTACCATACAGTGATACACAAAGTAGGTGCATGTCTATACAGATATAAGAAAGCAATTTGACCACCTCTATCGTTATGGGTAGGCTCATACTCTTTCAAAGAGATCAAAAAATCCTAAGAAGAGGTGAAAACCTTAGCTTCTTTCCACTTTGGAGAGGAAATATTCAATAGACATGACCCTTCAAGAGTCATCAATATGCACTGCTATAACTATAAATATAGGTGGATCTACAAGTCAAAAACATAGGAAGAACAAGAAATCAATCCCAGGGCCAGAACTTATGAAAGAGTAACATTCAAAAGAGGAAGCATCTCTCAACACAGGGGCATAGTAGAAGATGAAAATAAATCTATAGAATCACAAGAGAAGAGGAAATAAGAAGAAAACCATATGAAAACTGAGGCAGAGCAAAAGAAAAAATAAGAAGAGGAAGCCAAGGAAACAACTAAACAAAAAATAAAGGAAGAAAAAAAAAAGAATAAAGAATGGAAGGAAGGAGAGAAAGAGAAAATAAGTCGAAGATGTTGAAGCAACAAAAAAAGAGGAACAAAATAAGAGAAAGGAAGAATAATTTAAGTGCAAAGGACAAGAAGAGGTAGAAAAATCTTAAGCAAAAGAAAAAGCAGCGACATAATCACAAAGAAAGAAGGAACATGAGGAAATGAAAAGGAATAAAGATGAAGAGAAAGCCCAAGATCCTATGGACATAGATGTCCCAGGGTTATCTACATACATCCCTTTTACTGGATGACACTTCCCTCTTGGTGAGTTGGGGTTGGGACCTTTCATGCCTTCAAAAACTAGAAAAGTAGCAGCCCTAATCTCCTTCAAATTCGACAAAGACTCGGGTAGAATCGTGCAACAAAAGGTGAAGAAACTACCAGTAACTGGGTTATATCCTCTATCAATGACGATCGATACAAAGATGGTCAAGAATATTAAACAAGAACCTTTATCCATAACTTCGGTTGTTGTGGCCTTCACTCAACTCTCTAAGTAGAATTTACCCACCCGAACACAAAATATAATACAAGCTTTCTGATGAAGACAATGTACTTGGTATCCTTGTTTACCCACAGTCAAGTAGATTAAAATAAACCCAAGGCTACTTTATAAGTTCTCAAAGAGACTATCCAAGGATATTCATTACTAGCCCTGCTCAAAATCCAAGGCATCCAATGATTCTCTTTTCCCTCCTTATCCATTCAATGGGATTTCGGATCTAAATGTAGTTCTGACCAAGATTTCAAGAATTATGCTTCTCTATGTTCTTTGGTGCTCCTACTAGCTTAGACCTTTCAATATTCATTACATTCACATCTTTGTCTGTCTCAATAGATCAGGCTTCAAAATTATCCTCTCTATACACATACCTACAATGTTCAGGTTCTATATGTTTCCAAATGGACACTAGATTTAAAATTTAGCTACAAGATTCAATGCTCCTTCTATTGGTCTCAAATGAACCATTTTAGTTTCAATAACTAGACCCAATCAGATTGCATGGTTGTAAGCATATTTCTATTCTAAATAAACAGTGAAAAGGTTCAATTATGCGTCCTGAGAGTCAAAAGCTTTGAACCAGGACTTAAATTAAATGAGCTTATATAAAATTTATGCAGTGCCTACATCCTTTCCATATGACCTCGGCTTGACCAACGACTGGTCCTTTTCTCATTTTTCAAAAGTGGATTTTAAAACCACTGATGGAAAACACGAAGTTATTCAGCTTTGACACATGGCTTCATTGAAATCACCAGTAATTTGGCTTTCGCATTTCATTTCAGAATTAAACCTCGGGCAGCTTTATTATGCAAGAATATTTGGATCATTGATCAATTTTACGATCAATGATCAGATCACATTCTCGTACCAACTTTATCAGTTGAATTCCATGATTCTGATATCTTCATCAATTGTTGTCATGGATCGGTTGACCTAATATAATGGTCTTCATTTTCTTGATCTAGAGCATGCATACCTCACCTCAATTCTTGATCCAATGGTCCAAAATTAATCTCCCAAGGATCAACGGTTCATGTATCATGTCTTCACAATCAATTGAACTTTGACAGTTTAATATCTTCATTGCATCCCATTGTGGAGTGATTATGGATAATTGATCTTGGGGGTGATCAATGATCATTCAACAAGAATCCTAGTTCGATTTCGAGTCTAAACTCTAATTCAAACTCTTCTACCTCTATATCCATTCACAAGTTATGAACAAACTTAGATTCCACTGCTTGCTCGATCTTCCACGATCTAAATCATTGATCCTAATGTGATCAACGCTCAATGATAATTCTCCTTCTTATTTTTTCTTCATCTTACATGAGTTAGGGATTGAAATTGATCTCCTTTCTGATATTTGTCCATCTCCTTCACCTACACACACATATATATATACTAGGCAATATTCCAACAATTATTGGATAGTTGGCTCATTCACAAAATCACACACAGAGATCCACATATACACCTATGTACATTTTCTCATTCATTAATGTCCACACATAATTACATAAGGTCTCTTAGCCTTCTATCCTAATTTACATCAATTGACCTTATGTATGGCCTATGACCATTCTTGGCAGACACTCTCAATTCTCACACTCGCATAGACATCCACACCTCAACTCTACTGAGTTTTATTTCCTGTAGGCTATAATTCTTATACTCAACATGGTTTGAAGCTAATCTTGTCTCAGATCCAAAAAAATTCTCAATAAGTCCCTAAATTGACTCATAGATCCACAAAATACTCAAGATAATCCACAAATCTCTCGAATATCTCTAATATCTCTCTCTTTATCCTACGATCTTCCTTAATATCTCAAACTCACTCAAAACGCTTGAGATCTCTTCTTAGAAACAAATTTGATTACATAGATTCCCAATCAATCTAACTTACACATTCTAGAACTCGTTAGGATCATAGGAATTTCACAAATTCAACAATCAACTCATTCAGGGAACCATCTCCCTTGGTAAAATGAAGACCGCCTAGGTCTTATCTCATGTACTAGGGTTTGGAGGTAGGAAGCTCCTGCATCACACTCCCAAGGAATAAAATTGTGCATGATCTCATGATCGTGTGCTTTTAATTTATTCTTTCCTCAAAGATCCCAAACCTTATGTTGCAATTGTCTTCGATGTACTATCCTCTTGCATTGTTGTTGACTTTAACTTGCTTGGATCCCAAATTTGATTATGCATCTCTCCTCCTACCTTGTTCATGTACACTAATACAGTCATATGCACTATGTTGATGATTGTATCCGTTACTTCAGTGTGTCTACTCTAAGACACCTTCATCATCAACATACTCATTACCTCAATATCTATGTCCATCTTGTCCATTGGTTGGTACATACTCTGTAATTTTATGTTGTTCTCTTGCTGAATTTTACTGTTGTTGTTGTCCACTGGTTGTTGTTGCATTTCCCCTTCACACATGCCACTATTGTTTTTCATATTGACCTACTCTCTAAAATCATTTTGAATTAAGCCTACAAATATTCTGTAGTCTTCACCACTTGTATTCTTAGATAGCCACTCCTCCAAAAACCTCATCTCATCCTCTAAATTAATAAATTGTCAAAGTTGTTTGTGAGGCTTATCTTCAATAAATAGTTCAAACTCTATTTCTCTAATTACATTTTCATGTTCATTACTCCTTTATATGCCTTCATCCTTCGAATTAATTTGAAAATTAAAATTTTACTCTGCCTCCTTAGATGATAAAATAATTTATTTCTTACTTTTAGGAACTTGTGAACATGTTTTCTCTTTGGTTGTGATTTCCTTTTTCCCTAAATCAGGTTTCCTCAACAATATTTCCAGCAACTCAATTTCTTCATCCCATTTAATAAGAATTACATCTGAATGCTTATTTTCATCCTTCTTTTGGCTATCTTCATGAGCCAACTCTTCTTCTTTTTTATCTACAAGAACAAATTTTTGTAGTTGTCCTTCAACAATTTATTTGAAAAATTTGCATGGGATCCCCCTTGACTATCATCATGAGACATCATGGCCTCATCTTCCATCTGAATGGACTTCTAATCATATCTCCTTTCAATGTTTTGATACATTTCTTTTTCTTCCCTCTTATTCATGATAGCTTCAGATGATTGTCCATGACCCACAAATCCTACATCCACACACAAAATGTCATATTTAAAAATATTAGGCTCTCTAGCCTCTTTTGATCCTCCTGTTAGCACATCCTCGTAGTGATCTGAACTTTGTAAAAAGCTCATGAGACTTGTAGTAAGTCCCTCATCTTATTCATTTTACTCCAAGGATATGTCCTTTCTCTGGTTCATAGAAGTGAACTCGTTCCTCTGTCAATGGTCTATGGCTGAACTCAACTCCTTTGAGTTCCTCCTTCCTCGTCCAAGAACTCAACCTATTCTTCAATTTCTTCAAGTTTTCCCTCATCTTCTTCTCAAATAACTTCATCATAGGCCACTTTACTCTCTTCTTCATACTCCATCCTTGTATTGGGTTTTCTCTAATCTCTTTATCTAGTAGTTGTACTATGTAATTGAGTTGCATATTCAACCCAACCATTTCTCTTTCATACTCTTCCTGATTGATCCTCTTTATGCCATCTTCCTTGGAATTCTTTCTTCTTATGTTGTGGCTACTCTCTAAACCTCTGCAATGACCATCAATAGTCATTTTCACCAGTGCCTTTGTGAAATTTTCTTGTCCACTGTGAGTTGCATTCTCCTATATAACAAGCTCTTTCCATTTGCTTATTATCCAATTCCTTACTAAGCCTCTCCTTAGCCTAGTATTCTTTTATTTCTATGGTTATTTCTCCTAGTACCTTTTTATGAGCACTCCTTGTTCCTCTAGCTTCTTCACTTACCTAGCTCACCTTCTCTTCAAAATTGTACTTGTTCTCTTTCTCATCAACGGTCACAACCTCTTTTGTTGTGAGGGTTCTATGCCATAAGCTCCTCTTTCTCCTCTTAAGAGATAACATTCTCTTCCTCATTCACTCAGGAACACAATTGGTTCTCTGTACAACTCTTCTAGATTTCATAGCTTCTATCAATTCCTTGTTTTCTTCAACCTGTAAACACAATCTATTATAACCAAAGTTAGCATAAAACACATCAATACTTTTGAAGATCCCTTTTAATACCTTGATTTCAACATTTCTCCTTTCTTTGATTCAATCTTTGAATCAATTTCAACCTCCATGTACCATGCCTCTATTTTAGTTTCTCAAGCCAACTCTATTCTACTTTCTCCAAAATTAGATATCCTTTTAGTATCCTTAAATAACTTCAATGTTCTTTCCCTTAATTCCTTTCAGAGATTAAACTGAAATTGTTCAAGTGCATGTTGATTTCTCTGCACCAGTGTTATTATAACAATACCTGCAACTCCAATTCCAAAGATCATTTAACCTACCATGAATTGCACATTCCAAAAACCATAACTATTTTAGAGAAAACTTGTTCATCCCAAAGAGCTTACTCACTCTAATACCACTTGATGAAGACACCCTACTTGGTATCTTTGTTTACCCACATTCAAGCAGCTTCAAATAAACCCAAGGATGCTTTATAAGTCCTCAAAGAGACTATCCAAGGATCTTCATTACTATCCCTGCCCAAAATCCAAGACATCCAATGATTCTCTTATCCCTCCTTATCCATACAATGTGATTCTAACTCTAAATGTAGTTCTGACCAAGATTTCAAGAATTATGCTTCTCTAGGTTTTATGGTTCTCCTACCAGCTTAAACCTTTCAATATTCATTACATTCACATCTTTGTCTGTCTCAACAAAACAAGATTCAAAATTATCCTCTCGATGCACATACCTAAATGTTCAGGTTCTATATGCTTCCAAATGGACACCAGATTTAAAATTTAGCTACATGATTCAATGCTCCTTCTATTGGTCTCGAATGAACCATTTTGGTTTAAATAACCAGTCCCAATCGAATTGCAGGGTTGTAAGATTATAAAAAGTGAAAAGGTTCAATTATCCATCCCCGAAGTCAAAATATTTGAACCAGGACTTAAATTAAATGCACTTATATAAAATTGATGCAACACTTACCTCCTTTCCATATGACCTCGGATTGACCATAAATTAGTCCTTTTATCATTTGTCAAAAGTGGATTTTAAAACCATTGATGGAAAATGGGAATTTATCCAACTTCGACACATGGCTTCATTGAAACCACCTGTAATTTAAATTTTGCATTTCATTTCAGAATTAAACCCCAAGTAGCTTTATTATGCTAGAATATCGGGATTGTTGATCAAGTTTACGATCAATGATCAGATCACATTCTCGTGCCAACTTTGTTAGTTGACTTCCATGATTCTGATCTCTTCATCAATGGTTGTAATGGAGCACGCAGGCCTCACCTCAATTCTTGATCCAATGGTATAAAATTGATCTCCCAAGGATCAACAATTCATGTATCTTGTCTTCACAATCAATTGAACTTTGAAAGTTTAATCTATTCATTGCATCCTATTCTACAGAAATTATGGATCATTGATCCTGGGGGTTATCAATGATCATTCAATGAGAATCCTATTTTGATTTCGAGTCTAAACTCTGATTCAAACTCTTCTACCTCTGTATCTATTCACGAGTTATGAAAAAACTCAGATTCCATTGCTTTCTCTCTCTTCCACGCTCTATATTATTGATCCTAACATTGAAGGACCAGACCTTGTCACTGAGAGGGGGGGGTGAATCAGCGACAGAGTAATTTTATCAATTTTATTTTATTAATGAAATCAATATTTTAACACAATATTTATCATGGAAGCCAATTGGGAAAACCACCAACACTTTTCTATTAACTACAAAATTTTGTTTTACAAGTTACATAGAAGGAAGATGTTCTTCCTTTTAGATCAACACCAATTGATCAGGATGCACCCACACCCTTGTTCACCAACACCAACTGGTAGGAGGCTTCAACCCCATGTTTAGTCATATACAACTGACAAGGAAGCACCTACTCCCCTGCAGGCTCCAACCTACCCTTGCACCACCAAACCACCCTTAATTTCTAAATCTCAAAAACTTTTGTATCATAAACTGGATTGCATAACTGCTTCTCTATCTCCTTTTCTTCTTGATCTTCAATAAGACATTGACAGGCCCATTAGAACCAACATTTCTTCTTCTTGAACCCTACTTTTGTTTTGATCTTCTTTATCTGAACTGCAGAGACACATTATTCTCACCACTCTTTCTCATTTATATATTCTTCCAACTCGTGTGAGCTATGAAACATTGTGTCCTTTGTTTGGACCATCGCACCACTTCATTTAACAATAATATCGTTTATTTTTATTTATGAAAATATTATCGATAATCCCTTTCAATTTAAAGAAAATTATTTTCATTAATCGATCATAGATATGGATCGATTTCATTTAACTTAATTCCAAATCTCTGCAAATACTGTAGAAATCAAGTTCTGTTGAGGCGCTTCCTTCAAACCATTTACATATGACCGACAACGAAAAACCACGGGCTTATCAACTTAATCGATGTATTATATTTTACCTTTATTTATTTTATTCCATATGACCATAGGCGGTGACCAGGTGCTAGGCCAAGCAAGTTATTGTTCACTTAATAAAATCAACGGTCACGTTTTTACTTTCCATGAAGAGATGGACGATTCTCATTTACTTCAGTAATTCAGGACTTTGTCCTTCACGACTTCCAGCCACTTTACAAATATCCCGAATAACAAACGCATGTCCATAATCTTCAACAGTTGAGAATGATCTTGAAGTATTCTTCATATCAGATGAATTATGTCCACTTTGGGATTTTGGTCTTTGGGACTTCGGGACATAGGGAATTTGTTGGTGGTGAAACTCTCGAAGTAAAAAATCTCGGAGTGATGTAACTTGTTGAAGTCACTTGTTGACATGGAACTTTCGGAGTGGCTTCCATGTGTCACCTGGATTTGTGGCTTACACATTCTTAAAGTACATATGGGACCTTGACACCTGTCATCATCTGATTATGCCACGTGTCCTTGCTGACGTAGATCTCTTCATATGTCACATGTTCTTTTCCTTGATCTAATGGTCGGGATACTTTTCGAAGTGTTCCACTGATAGAATGACTCATATCCACTTCGGGACTTTGGGTAATTCGATTTCTCCACTTCCGAGTTCTCCCGAAGTGAGATTCCCCGAAGTGTAAACCTCGAGTAACTTGACTTCATCCAATGGCTGTCAGGAATTTGACTATTTGAGATTTCGAGCCTTTGGCCTTGCTTATCCTATCCTTCTACTTTCCTCGATCTGACGGTCATGATATCTTCTGAATTGTTTCCTCATATCAGACGACTTACGTCTATTTTGGGACATTTGTGGATTACTCTGTCCTTCCACTAAACATGATCTGACGGTCTTGATATCTCGTGAATTGTTCTTCATATCGGACGGTTCACATTTGCTTTGGTACTTCGGCCTTCGGGTGATACTAATTGTTCTCAACCCTTTTTCTCTCGAAGTTGTCAGCTCCGAAGTTAACCACTGCTACCTTGGCACGCTTTGAATAGATCAGACAATCCTCATTTACTTCGAGACTTCATATTGAATGGTATTCGTCTTTACTTATCCTATAATTCCACTTAACTTGATCCAATGGTCGATGTGGATTGAAGAACCATAACTTGTGAGTGGTTTAATTCATTGCCCAAACTCCGCAATTGAAGTTGTGTGATTGTTGGTGAGTCAACCACAGTCGTTGATATTTGAATCGATGAGATTTGATGATATATAATCATTGTAGGATTGGAAATAACGTATAGTTTAATTCTCCATTCGCGCTCCACAATCAATCCCTGTCGTTGATCTAGCACTTGCGTATCCAACAATCGTGATTTGGTCTGATCGTTGACTAGTCCTCCAACGATCATTCTCTTGTAATCTAACGGTCTAGACTAATTGCGGGATTGGGAATAACACGTTGTTTTAATTCTCCTTTTTCTCTCCACAATCCATCCATGCCATTGATCTGGCACTTTCCCTTCTGAATTTCATGTGCATCATCTCTTATGAGCTTCTGATCTTCAGTCTCTAACCCTCCTGATATTTTTAATCTCTACGTATTGTCATACTGCATATATTTATTTGCCATGAACTTTGCATATTGTTATACTATTTGACATCAATGAAAACACATTAATGACACTATGTCCAACAAACATGATCAATGATCAATGACAAGCCTTTCTTCTTGCATGAGTTAGAGATTGAACTCGGTCTCCTTTCTAATCTTTTTCTATATCCTTCACCTTCCCAAACACATATATATACTAGGAAATATTCCAACACTTACTGGTTAGATGGCACATTCATACAATCACACACAAAGATCCACATATACACCAATGTACATTTTCTCATTCATTATTCTCCACAAATAATTACATAAGGTCTCTTAGCCTTCTTGACTGATTTACATCAATTGGCCCTCTTTATAGCATATGGCCATTCTTGGCACACACTCTCAATCCTCACACTTTGATACACATCGCCACCTCAAATCAACTAATTTTTCTTTCCCATAGGCTATAATTCTTATACTCAACATGGTATGAAGCTAAACTTGACTCAGATCCATAAAATTATCAAAAAATATCTAAATTGATTCATAGGTCCACAAAATCCTCAAGAGAATCCACAAATCTCTCAAATATCTCTCTCTTTATCCTATGATCTTCCTTTATTTCTCAAACTCACTCAAAAATCTCGAGATCTCTTCTTAGAAGCATATCTGATTACATAGATTCTCAATCAATTCAACTTACACATTTTAAGACTCCTTAGTGTTGGAATACTGAGAGGGAATAGTGAATCAATATTACTCTTTATCAACAATTAGCAATTACTTTTATATTTTGTTAATTCCCACAATATATCAACAACAATTTTTTTTGTAAAATCAATTATATAAATATAATTAATAGGAATTACAAGGATTTTATGAAGAATAGTGAAGGACACCAATCCTTTTTAGAGAACCAACTCTAAGAGACACAAATCCCCTTCTTCATGGAACCAACCCTATGAAGCACCAACTCCCTTGTCTTTAGGGCACCAACTCCCTTTTCTTTAGGGAACTAACCCTAGGAAGCACCAACTCCCTTGTTTTTAGGGAACCCTGACTTCATAAGAATCATCGGTTTTTCTTCTTAGACTCTGTTGTTTTTTTGATCTTCTGATCTGGACTACAAAGACACTTTCTTCTCACCATTATTTCTCGTTTATATACTCTTCCAACTGGTGTGAGATATGAAGCATTGTGTCCCTTTGTTTGGACCATCACACCTCTTCATTTTAAATTAGCAATAATCTCTATTATTATTATTCAAACATTACTGTGAAGGATTTTAATTCAGTGAGAATGATTTTCATAAATCGATCACAGGTATGGATCGGTTTATTTAACTTGATTCCATGTCTTTGCAAATATTGCAGAAATCGAATCCTACAGAGGCGCTTCGTTCAAACCATTTACATGTGACCATATGTGAAAAACCACAAGCTTATTAATTAATTGATGTACCCAACACCTCATGTATTATGTTTTTTTAACCCATGACCAAGGGCTGGAACCTAGTCCTCCAGTACTTTAGCCTTTGGGCATTTTCTCTCTCATCCAATATTCCAGAGTTTCACCTCCCCAAAGTGGTTACCTCTCACAAGGCTTGATCCGATGGTTGGTGTGATTTATGGAACTAAATCAATGGTATGGATTTGATCCTTACATTATCCTTCCACTTCTTAATATAATGGATATGAATTAATAAAAGGTTGATATGGAAGACCATTGTTTACTTCAAGACTTCAAGCCTCTGCAATCTTTCAAACTTACGGAGTACATTTCGCCTAAGTGCTTAATATCACTTTATGCTTGATAACCTCCACATGTCCAGGAGCTAGGACCATGGGATTAACCATTCCAAGTGTTTGTTCTATCAGCGATATCGACCATGAATCTTTCTTCCTGATGGATGGTCATATCTTACTTTGGAGCTTCAAGACTTCGGGGGTTCAAAGGTCCGGGTAATTTTTGTTCCAATTTCCATCGGAGTTGGTTAGCGCCAAAGTGGTCAACATGGGAGTGCTTATGTCATCTAAAGATCATATGAGAATATGGAGTGTCTTAGATCAACAATTATCATTGAATTCGACCTTCGGTGCTTTGGGTAGTTGTTTATTTCCCCCGAAGGACAAACTCTCGGAGTGACGTAACTTGCTGACATCATTGTTGACTTGGCACTCGCCGAGTGGCTACCATGTGTCACCTAGATTCACGACTTACATAACATAAAGTTCCAACTGGACCTTGACACTTGTCACCATCTGATTGTGCCATGTGTCCTTGTTGACATGGTCTTGTTGACGTGGAACATGTCCTCCTCCTAGTCGTAGGTTCATGAATCCTTAATCCAACGACTATGATCATATCTTAGATCAACGGTCCATATTTATTTAGGCCTTCGAGAATTTGGGTTATTCGTTCCCAATTCTCAATTATCCTGGAGTGAGATTCCCCAAATAAATCTTGAGCAAGTTGAATTCATCTAACGATCCATATTTGACGTGAAAGGCTTAACACGATGAAATGATCATTGATATTTCGACTATTAGGGATATCGTGAATCCTTGATCCAACGGTTGTGATCAATTGTAGATCAATGGTCTAGATTCATTTTAGCCTTCAGGACTTTGGTTTATTCATTCCCAATTCTAAATTCTCGAAAGTGATATTCCCCAAATAAGCCTCGAGAAACTAGACTTCATCTAATGATCCATATTTGACGCAAGAAGCTTCACATGATCCAACGGTTGTCGGGATTTAGAATATTAGGGATCTCGTGAATCCTCGATCGACCGACTGTGATCAATTATAGATCAATGGTCTAGATTTATTTCTTCCTTTAGGTATTTGGGTTATTCGTTCCCAATTCTCAATTCTCCTGAAGGTAGATTCCCCAATTAAACCTCGAGAAAGTTGACTTCATCTAACGGTCTTGTTTTGTCCCAAAATCTACATCACTGGACAATATTCTCCCTTGATTCTTTTGTATTTTTACTGTGGGGATTTTAATCATGATCATTTTTCTGCAATGGGCTTTCCCTTCTGAGATTTTTGGTAGATTCCTCTGCATGTTGTTCATAACAACTCATCATCCCTGCAATGTGCTTTCCCTTCTGAGCTTTTTGGTTTTGTACTTTTATTCTAACTGATAAAGATCATTGATCTATTGGGAATGATCCCGATGGTGTTTATGCATTACGTTGATCTTGTGAAATATGATATGTTGCCTCTCATGAGATCTAGGTATATTCCTCTGTATGTTGTTCATAACAACTCATCATCACATCATAATGACATCGGTTGTTGACATCAATGACAATATGTCCAACAATCTCCCCCTTTGTCATTGAGGTAAACACACTAACTTCATGCACAAACTCCCCCTGTGATGATGCTTCTCTCCTCTGAAGTTATTATCCCCCTTTGACATCAATGGAAAAGGGTTGCTCCCCCTATTATTAATATTTGTCTTCCTATATGTTGCTGACCAAAATATGAACTTGGGTAAATACCCCTGCAATAATGCTTTGCCTGCCATAACTGAATGAATCATCCTGCCAATATGCTCTCTCTGCCTTTGACTACTCTCCCCCTTTGTTTCTAAAAGGGTAGCTCTTCCTGACAAGGTCTCTCCCCCTGTCAATTTACTAACTGCTTATCTCAGTCCATTGGGATATTTGTGTTCAAATAAGTAGTCTTCTTGATACCAACTTGTACTGATACCCATTTGTAGTGATCAAGTCTTTCAAACCTTAATCTAATTACTTTCTTATTTGATAACCAAAATACTCCTCCTGAGTTTTTACTAACTTTCTTTTTTCAAATAGAACAAGAGTATGAATCTTACTAATTTTTTTGATCTGCTTCTTATTCTTCTTTGATATTTCACAAGAATATCAATTAAGGATTGATACCAATTGATTTAATACTAATTTTGTTATCAATTGATCTTTGTTGAATGATACCCCTAGAACTTCTCTACTACCTTTTTCTCTTCTCCTCTTTTTACAAAAATGACAAAAATGGTATTTTCTTGTTCCCTCTAAGGTTATACTCCCCCTGAGGTGATGCTCTCCTTTGTCCATTTTCTCCTTTTTGTATTCTACAACTCCCCTTATCAATTATTTTTCTTTTGACCACTAATATTTAGATAGTGAAGATTTTCCATATGTTATTTTTAAAAACTCTTGGCATAATCCTTTGATTTTGTAGAAACCAATTTTAAACTTCTTTTTGTATTTTCTTTCTTTGGTTAACAAATTATGACATCATCAGAATTTGATATTGTCCCATATTCTTCTATAGGCACTTCCCTTTCTTGAGCTTGATCTATTTCATATTGAATTTCACATTCCTTATTAGGACCTTCACCCATCGTTTTCTTATTGTTAATTTCTTCACTTTCATGTGTAATATCATCTTTCTTTATTTCCCCTTCATGTTTTCTTCTCCATATCTCTCTATGAGATATTTTTCTCTTTGGACCTTCTCTTTCTAACTGTGTTTTTGGAGATTTGTCATCTCGTTTCTTCTTCCAAATTTTATTAGGTTTTCTCCCTAAATTGAATGACTTATTTAAGGATTGTTGGGCCCTTCATTTTTGGATAAGGAATTGCACAAGTTTTAGCCTAGTACAAGTTGCGCAAGCTTCAAAAGAAGCTACAAAACAGAGCAAGAAGAAGCAACATAAATCAACTGTGAAAAGGACAGTGCAACGCCAACAAAGCAAAAACAGTTGCAAGAGAACAAGAAAGTGTGCACTCCAAGACATAAGACACAACTTAGCTTATATATAGGGATGAATATGATTGTAAAAGGGTTGGGTTGCATCGTGATTTTGTTCAATTCGACCTTTTCCCTTACTGTTAGGTTCATGTCATAGTTATTGTATGCGGCTGAGAGGCGAGAGTTTTGAGTATGTAATGTAATTTGTACACCTTTCTCGGAGTTAGAGCTCTGTGACATGAGTCCAGAGCCAGGAATATGTAACAGAGCGCTATTGTGTGTCATTGAGTTTGTAAATGAAGAAAGATCTTAAGATAATATGAAGAAGGATCTAAATTTTCAAAATATGTTGTGTCTTTCTTTGTTATACTTATGCATTACAACAATTCTTTATGGTTCACGAGTTCCACATGATTTCTATGAGTTTAAATGCTTGTTCGCAACAAAAGTAGTTCCAATTCTTGCACATATGAGTTTAGATATGTTCTATAGTTAGATCTCTTGCGCAAGATCGGGATGAATCTTGAAGGTTTTGTGAATCCTCCTAAGTCTTTGCCTTTCCCTTCCCTAACTATTTGTCTCAACAACGCTTCGAGTGAGACTTCTTCTCTTTGGAGGAGATGAAAAATGCTATTTCTCTAGACTACTCAATACCTTTTGTTGGTAACCTAAGAAGGACCCTGGTCTGATCAAACTTGCACCAAAAAAATGGTTCTGTTGTCGGGACCTACGTCAAAAGGGAACTTGTAGGGAGGATTCTTCTATGGAGTCACAGATCTAATATTGACCAATGGTGGGAAATAAACTGTGACACCTTCATATGGAAAGAAGTAGAGTTGAGGGGAAAATATATGGAAGATACTTGTGAGGCAGTCTTTTACTCAGAAAGATCGAGTGACCAGTACGAGATATTATGGGTTAAGTTCCCAGAAGAAATTTTCCACTGGATAAATAGGCTCCAAGAAGCTCCAAAGTTCCAAGAATGAGTCAAGAGGACCTGCACTTGGGACATAGAAAATATTGCAAGACTTCATCGACTGGATCATCCAGTCACACGAGTGATTGATTTCTGGGTCAATACCACGTTAGAAGGATACATTATCAAGATTGCAACTGAGAACCACCAATATTTTTTGCGAGCAAAGGAGAATTTCAAGAAAGAAGCAAGGGGAATATTGTTGACAGAAATCCCCATGTGGATTAAAGTTTTCTTGATGGAAGAGGGGATGTTGACTATGTCCCTAAATGATATGGCAGCGTAAACACCCTCTCTTGGGTTAGGGCGAGGTTGGGGTAGAGTCATGGCCTGAGAGCGGGGAAGGGTTCTTTGACAAATGGGATGGGGGGGACAGTAAGAAATGGACTCAAGAGGTGAGAGAGACTTGAAAAGAGAAACCATAGTTGAGAAGTGGTGGCACAACAAGATCAAGAAAGTAGCAAGATAGTCTGAGAAGTTGCGGAAAGAATTCAGACCAGGAGAAGTAGAGGAAAGATGGATGGAAGAGTTGTGAAAGATGAGAAGACAAGAAAGACTGGCCAGTCAAATATTAAGTGAGAGATAATCATAGAGATAAAGAATTCCCCATGAGGTTGGAAAAGAAGGAGAAGGTGTAGACGTAAGAGAGGAGGAAGCCAACACGAATCTTGAAGAAGAAAGAGAAGATTCAGCCCTGATGCCAGGAAAGATTAGGAATACAACTGGGGAGATTGATCTGGATTTTATGAGTAGAACGAAATGAATATAGATTATTAAAAGGTGCTTAACACACAATAACAGAGATATAGTAGAATTGGTTTTCTATTCAATAAGGAAATAAGATGAAACTATAAAATACAATGGAAACAAGCTTGCTGGAATGGTGGCGGCTTATCTCTGAGAAGAGATGTGATGGCTACGCTATTTCACAAGAAGATAATTACAATGAGTCTTTGAAGGCCTTTTTACAATAAACAAGAATTCCAAAAACCCTATACATAAAAAAACTAACCATAGGAGATGAAGCACCAAAAGTCATGTAGGCCCCATCTGGGTAAGTTAGTACATCAACTTCCCGGGGTCATAACTTTTGCATACGATCTTCGTTTTAGGCGTATGATATCCCGTTGGAAAGGTATCATCAAGGAGATTAATTTTGGGGGATCAATAATTCCTATTACTATCATTGAGAATATCTATCCTGAAAAACCTTCATTTAGGCCCTCAAAAAGGCCCCAGAAGTTAAAACTGCTAAAAATAGTAAATTGTCAAAATTGCCAAAAAATTGTTTTGAGCCAGTTGGAAAAGGTAGGTGGCCACCGATATCCACCCGGATCAGATGAAGAAATTTCTGCTGAATTTGGCCCCGGGTGAGCCACTTGCCTTGGTGCAGGAGCTGCCCTCCTTTGACGACTCAATAAATATGGATCCTTTGTTGTCGAGTGCCCTTGATCTATGTGTCCACAATATGATCATTGGATGCCTATTGTATGTAGTCAGGGTTGACCTATGTTGGTGTTAGTTGTTCTTCTACGTCTGAGGTGTCCAGTAATGGTGGGAAATAAGGGTGAAGGAGATCCACGTTGAACACTAGTTGTAGGCCAAGGAAAGGAGGAATGTTGAGCTCAAAAGCATTATCTCCCACAGCCTTGGTCATGGTGTATGACCCATAATGGAGTGGGAGAAGCTTCCAATGGGGTACTGTAAGTTTTTCTTTCTGCAAGTGCAACCAAACTTCGTCATCCATCTGAAACTTATGTGGCACCTGACGTTGATCATGGCATTGCTTGTACTTGTCATTGGACTTCTATAGGATATCCTGAACCTATTGGCGGATGTGTTGGATTAGTTCAATGAAACAGGTGGCTTTTTTAGCTTCAGTTGGAGTAGGAGATGAGTCGGTTGAGGTGACCGCAAGGGGAAGTGAAACATCTATGGGACCCAATGGTTGGAATCCCAACCCCACATGAAAGGGGTTGTGGTCGCTTGAGCTATGCAGGGCTCGGTTGTAGCTATGTTGGACATAGGGAAGGCTCTCATCTCATGTGAGAGGGTGCTTTGAATTATACATGTGAAGGATATGCACAATCATTCGATTTATGACCTCGGTTTGGCCATTTGTCTGGGGGTGGAAGGTCGTGGATTTGGTGAGCTTAGTGTCCATCACTGACCAGATACTCGACCAAAATGTGCTGAGAAATTGACTGTCCCGATCTGAGACAATGGTTTGTGGGATTTGAAAATGTACCCAGACTTGTTCAAAGAAGATCTTGGCAGTGGCCTCTGTTGTGATGTTCTTCTTGCAGGCAACCAGAATCACCATCTTAGAAAAGTAATCAACAACCACAAAAACACAATCATTTCCCTGCTTGGTGGACGGGAGTCCCGACATGTAGTCCATTGAGATGGATTCCCATGGCCTATTAGGAGTAGGAAGAGGGGTGTACAATCCCTATTTCTTAATGGTCGGTTTGGCAATAGCACAGGTAGTGCAGGACCTGATATACTTGCTGACCTCTTGTCAAAGTTTCAGCCAGTAGAAATGTTTATGTAGCATCGCCACTTTATTTTCGATATGGCCTAGATGACACAACAACCCATCTTGAATATGGAAATTATCGACAACTGCGTTTGCACCCAAAATTTGGTAGGTGGTGGCGAAGTCTGGGTCTGTCTCATAGAGTTGGGTCCAACTAGAGGTCTCATGGTCGTAGGATTCTAGCACTTTGGTGAGTGTCGCGACTAGCGGTCTGCTAAGGCAATCGACGACATGATTGGTGCTTCTTGTTTTATACTTGATGTTGAGGTGGAATTGCTGCAAGTATGTGGACCACTTTTGATGGCAATCATTCTGCAATTTTCCTTTAGTGTGCATGAACTATAGTGGCTTATGATCAGTGTGGATGATTGTCTCCTTCCCAAGAATGTAATGTCTCCACTGGCATCAGGCTTGCACAATGGAGTACATTTCTTTTTCGTAATTAGGGTACTTACAAACATCATATGATAGTGTCTCACTATGATAGGCCATGGTGTGTTCGTGCTGAGTGAGAACGACGCCCACCGCATGGTCTAAATCATGTGTCTCGATCTCAAAGGGTTGTTGTGGGTCTAGTAGTGAAAGTACTGGGGCTGAGCACAAGCACTGCTTCAAATTGTCGAACGCTTGTTGTTGGGACTAAACCCACTCAATGTTTTTCTTACCACCACCCCTGGTTATTTGGATGAGGGCCCATGTAATATGGGAGAATCCCAACACGAACTTGCAGTGGAAATTGGAAAGGCCCAAGAAGATACGAATCTTAGTGAGTGTGGTTGGGGCTAGCCAGTCACAGATGACTTGGATATTGGTTGGATCCACATGTATGCCATGCTGATCAATTATGTAGACCAGGTAATGGACCTTATCCATGCTGAAGGAGCTGATAAATTATGTAGCCCAGGTAATGGACCTTGTCCATGCTGAAGGAGCATTTTTCCAATTTAGCATATAGCTTGTGTTGTCGCAAGGTGTGCAAAACCTATTGAATATGATGCAAGTGTTCGGCCCAAGTCTTGTTGTAAAAGAGAATGTCATCCAGATACACCACTACAAAAGTATTGGTGAATGTTCGCAGGATATTGCCCATCATCCTCATGAAAGTGGTTGGAGCATTTGTCACACAAAAGGGCATGATCAACCATTCAAAAAGGCCTTCCTTTGACTTGAAGTCAGTTTTCCATACATCTGTCTTTTATATCGAGACCTGGTGGTAGCCAGACTTCAGATCAATCTTACTGAAGTATTTCGCCCCTGTGAGTTGATCAAGGATGTCATCGATTCAGGGAATCAGGTATCAGTTTCTGACTATGATTTTATTTAGAGCCCAGTAATCAATGAAAAGTCGCCAGGTTCCATATTTCTTCTGTACCAGTACGATTGGGCTCCCGCAAGGTGATGAGTTGGGATGAATGTGCCCCTTGTGGAGAAGTTCTTGGATCTGTCACTTGATCTCCTCATTTTCTAACAGAGAGCGGTGATAGACTATCCCATTGGGAAATGGTGCACCGGGGGTCAGATCGATGGGGTTCTTGACCTGGCAGTGCAGAGGTACCCTGGTAGGTGAGGATAAGATATCTGAGTATTCTTCCATGACCTTATCTAATTTCTTCTACTATGTGGAGAGGTCGGCCACAGAGACCCTGGATGTGGTTGTGATCTTTCACTTATTCTGAGAGTGAATCACGAAGAAGACAAAATTCCCCATTTGAGAGATGACCTTCCTGCATTTCTTAGCAGAGATTAAGGAAATAACACTATGTGGGACTTCCTTAGGTATCCTGTACAATTTCATGTTCAAAGTAATAATAACACTACGATCCCTAGACTCATATACAACATGACGTTTCCATAAATAAGGTTGGCCCAAAATAACATCACAAACTTCGAGAGGAGAAACATCACACAATACCTCGTCTTTGAAGGGATTGATGACGTACAACAGTCGACATTGTTGGTTGATGTGAAGATCTCTTCCTTGGTGGAGCCATCCAATGGTGTAGGGTTGTGGGTGCGGCGTTGTCGGCAAGGCCAATCACTTGACAACCTCTTCTGAGATGAGGTTCTTCTGGCTACCGCTATCAATGATGAAGTGCAATGAGGTGCCTTTTACCCACATCTGTGAATGGAAGAGGCATTCTCCTTCTTCTGGCTCATCTAGTTCACCAGGCTGGAGCTTGGTGGTAGAAACGGTGGCACTGGGTTCTGTGTCAATGATCTATCTTCCCCTTTCTATTTCTGGCTCTGAGTCTAAACCTACATCTGATTCAGAGGATTTCACTTTGGCCACCAGCAACTTCTTGGAGTGGTAGTCAGTAGTGTTATGCCAATGGATCTTATGGAAGTTGCACCACTTCTTTGTATCTTTCTTTGTCTTTTCGATGTCCTTCTTTGCTTGTGGCTTGGACTGGTTGTCTTGATACTATCCATATCTGATCTGTCCTTTGTTCTGTGGGTTGGGGCCGACCTTTCCTGGATTTTGTTGTGAAGGTTTCCCAGGCCCAAATTTTCGTGTCTTTTGTTTGAGCTTCTGCTCGATTTTGATGGCATATCGATAGGCCGCGCCCAAGGATGAAATGTCCAGAAATTCCATTTCGGTCTAGATGTATCTATGAAAAGTGTTGCGATACTTGAGAACCATATGTCGTTCTGAATATTTGATACCCATATTGGTGCGCAAGGTATGAAAGATATTTTTGAAATTTGGCACTACTTGGTCTCTTTCTTGCCGCAGTGTGGTCCATTTGGTATACAAGTCATCATAACTTCCGACAGGGTAGTATTGTTCCTTAATAGCATCCCTGAAGGATTCCCAGGTGGCCGTGACTATAAATAATGAGGGTTCCTCTGTTTCCTTTTGCTCAGAGAAAGTTTCCCACCAATATTTGACATGGGGAATGAATTTGAGGAGCGCAAAAGTAATATTTTCTCTATTCGAAAAGTTATGGACAGAAAAATACCCTTCTGGTATATTCAACCACTTGTCTACAACATCTGTGTCTATCTAATGTTCAAATATAGGAATATTGAATTTTATTTGTACCTTGAAGGGGGCAGCGCCTTCGCTTGAAGAATATGTAATGTTCCCCTGGCCACCCACAGGCTGGGGTGAGCCACTCCATAGAAACCACTCATGCTCTGACACCAGTCGGTAACATTCCCAGCCTTAACAGGTCAGACCATGCTACTCTAGGGAACGCCTTCTTTCCCTTACTGTGGAACATATGGTAACATACCCAGTAGTCAACTGAGCTATGCCACATAAATTTACTCTTTAAACTGCATGCAACTAAAACATATACATACAACACTCTTGTGAAAGCTTTGGATATAACATAAACAAACAATTACTTTCTGTAACATATGAATTTTATACTGAAATAATAGTAACTACAAATATGCAACACTTACAGGGAATTACCCATAAACATACAGGCAATTATAATCACATATATGATAAACTGTAACATAGGCATGTAAATAACAAAGCAACATATCATTTTATCATACAATTGGTACTTATCTTAGAAAGATTGTCACCAAGCATGTACAAACCATCCACGAACCTCCCAGCCTTAGACTACATTGTTCATCACTCTCAACAGTGAGTCACCCCCGAGCTGGGACTCAACTCCACCCAGGGTAAAGGGTTCCTATCTAGACTAAGGCTCATGGGAAACAGGAAAGACTCTGTCTCAGGTGATCACTCAACTAACAACCTACAACCTCTCATTCCCCACATGCCTGTCCCACCCAAGGAAGTGTGCCCCTTCTCTTCTCTACAGTCCCTCAGCTGCCCCACTTCCTTTCTAGGGCTTTAGCAACAGGCCAGACCGGAAGTCTCAGAGCGTTGTAGCTGCAGCTTAGCACATTCGAGAATCAATCCCTAGCAATTCTCTTGCTTAGATAATTTCTCATGAGCCTGACAACCCGCTTCTTCAATCCCACTACAAGCTAACCAGGTACACCAACCGAAAAGGGCTATGGGAACAGGCTCCATAATGGTGAAATGGATGTCTCAAGGATAACGGAATGCATGAGTGAAAATGGTCATGGAATCATTGACTGGATAACTGAGTGTGGAAAGGAATCACCGTGAACTCTTCATGAAAGTGATGGTGAGAATGATGGTCGAGATGCTGGTAAGAAATCTCATGAAAAGTCACCAAATGAGATAAGTCCCCCATGATATGAATGCATGTCCCCAACTTCACACTTGTCATATCAGAAGTTACTTTGGTCCACTTGTCCCCAACTTTAGAACTTAGGATAAAATAATTATCCATACTTTATGCTTTAGGAAATATTAATATAATATTCCCTTGAATTTTGGCCATCCCTTTCCCTAACTGGTGAAGTTTAGTCCCCCATCTCTTTTATTGTGTTCAGTCTTCGCACAACGATGTATTTTATATTAATCATGAGTCAAGTACAAAGTAGGCGCATTGGCCTTTGACATCTAGGAGTTTTGGCCGAATACCAAAACATAATAATCCCCACTTATAATAATTGGCTCACTGGCCTATAACACATATCATACACATGAGGCTCGTTGTCCTCCATACTGCACGCGGTATCCTGGAATGTGCATATTACATCATTTTACTGTGCAGTTCATGCGCACACTATGCCACATGACGTGCATTACCAAATGAGGTCAAAATAGCTCACCAGCTTAAGTACATTTATATTACATTTACAATTGGGTTCGTCCAAGGGATATTACAATCCCCTCCCCTTATTTATGCACTGTCCTCAGTGCATCATACGCCCATATATAATAGAGTTTTCAAAAATATTCAAAAATATGTGGGTATTATATTTGCATTGCATCTTCATGCTCCCAAGTATCATCCTCAGGACCGTACCAAGTCCATTGAACCTTTACAAGCCCTATGGCTCGGTTCTAGAGCTGTTTGACTTTCTGGTCCAAAATGTGCATCGGATGCACTTGAAAAGCGCCTTCTTGCTCCACCTGAATCACATTCCAATCAATAACGTGATTAGCATCAGATATATATTTATTTAGCAATGATACATGGAAGACATTATGGACAGACATAGATGCAGACAATGCAATCATATAAGAAATTGGACCAATCCTCTCTAGGATTTCAAAAGGCCCACAAAATCTGGCTGCCAACTTGGCGCAGATTCCCATATTCAAGGAACTCATGTTATCCTTCACTTTCAGGAAAACATGATCACCCACTTTCAATTTTCTGTGGGATCTGTTCTTATCAACATAACTTTTCTATCTGTCTTGGGCAACTTTTAAAATTCTGCTTAATTTTTGTCATCTAGTCCTCCATTTCCCTGAGAAACTCTGGCCCAACTACTGTCCTATCAGCTGGATTATCCCAACTCACAGGAGTATTGCACTTTCTGTCGCAAAGTGATTCAAATGGGCTCATCTTCAATGATTCCTGATAACCACTATTGTACGTGAATTCTACCAAGTGCAGGTAGTCTTCCCATTTCGATGGTTTGTCCATCACATACATTCTCAGTATATCTTCTATCACCTTGTTCACCCTCTATGTATGTCCATCAGACTCAGGATGATAAGTTGTACTAAAGTTCAGATTCATTTTGAATCCTTTGAACAATCCTTTCCAAAAATTTGAGGTGTATTTCGGGTCTCTTTCGAACACAATTGCTTTAGGAATCCCGTGCAATCGTGCCACTTCCTTCATGAAAATATCAGCAACCTCTGCTGCCTTTTGCGTAGTTTTCAGTGGAATTAAATGGGAATATTTCGTAAGCTTGTCCACCACCACCATGATTGAATCATGGAGCCTTCCTATTCTAGGAAAACTCGTAATAAAACCATTGTCACCACTTCCCACTTCCATTCAGGAATGGTTAAAGGTTGCAGCAACCCTGCTGGGTGCCTATTCTCATATTTCACTTTCTGGCATTCCACACATCTAGCGATGTACTCAACGATCTCTTTCTTCATACCTAGCCAAAAGTAATGGCTCTTGATCACTGCCACGGTTTTCTAATATCCAGGGTGCCCTACATAAGGAACATTATGCATTTCATGCAAAATCATACGTTTCAAGTCCTGGACATTTGGAACAAAAATCATGTTCTTGTGCAACAATATTCCATCTATTCCCAACTTATAATTATCCACCTTATGAAGCATCTTACCCTGTTGTAGCATTGCTACCAATTCTTTGTACTGCAGATCTGCATTTGCGACCTCCAAAATTTTGCTTTTAATACCAGTTTGGTACATGAAAATGGTTGTAGCATGTAATTCATGCACCTTCCTGCTGAGTGCATCAGCCACTTTATTCTCTTTCCCCTTGATATGATTTATATCAAAGTCATATTCACTTAGAAATTCTAACCATCTTATTTGTCTAGCATTTAGATTTGGCTGATCAAATAAATATTTCAGACCATTGTGGTTTGTTCCTAGCTCAAACCTCTTTCCCATGAGGTAGTGTCTCCATTTCCTCAAGGCATGCACTATGGTTGTAAACTTAAAATCATGAGTGGCATAGTTTCTTTCATGTTCCTTCAAATTCCTTGATTCATAACATATGACAAACCCCTTTTGACTGAGGACTCCACGAAGTCCTTCATTACATGCATTGGTGCATACGATGAAGTCTTCTTCTGGATCTGCGATCCTTAATATTGGAGCACTTGTCAATAATTGTTTCAAGTGTTGGAAACTTTTCTCGCAATCCAGTGTCCGTTAAAACTTCACTCCCTTTCTTTTCAAAGAAGTGATTGGGTGTGCAATCTTTGAGAATCCTTCAATAAATATTCTATAGTAGCCTGCAAGACCCATGAATGATCTCACCTCTATAACATTCTTCGATGCTGACCATTCTCTAATGGACTCTATCTTCTCAGGATCCACTGCTATCCCATACTTTGAAATGATATGACCCAAATAATGAATCTATTTCTAATAAAATGAGCACTTTCTCAATTTGGCATATAACTAACGCTCCCTTAATACTTGCAACACCATCCTCAAATGATGTTCATGCTCTTCCTCTGACTTGGAATATATAAGAATGTCATCCAAAAAGACAATGACAAACTTGTCCAAATACTCTCGGAAAACACCATTCATTAATCACATGAAAATAGTTGGTGAATTTGATAACCCAAATGGTACCACTGTGAACTCATAATGACCATACCTTGTCCTGAAGGCAGTCTTTCTAATATATTCTTATTTAATTCTTACTTGATGGTATCCTAATTTAAGATCTATCTTTGAAAATATCTTTGCATCCTTCAACTGATCAAAGAGGTCATCAATCCTTGGCAGAGGATACTTGTTCTTAACAGTCACTTTATTCAACTGTCTGAAGTCAATGCACAACCTTAGTGTTCCATCTTTATTTCTCACAAACAAGACTGGGGCACCCCAAGGTGACACTCTTGGGCGTATATACCCCTTCTTCAGAAGTTCTTCAAGCTGCATTTGCAACTCCTTCAATTCTAGTGTACTCATTCTGTAAGGAGTCTTTGATATTGGCGCTGCTCTAGGCATCAAATTTATAGAGAAATCAATATCTCTCCTTGGGGGTAGTCTGGGTACCTCCTTGAACACATCCTTAAAATCTTCCAGGACTGCATAATCTTCCAAATTTGACACCTTCTCTCTAGGTGTCTCTACCAAATGAGCTGCAATTATTTGACATCCTTTTCTGTAACACTTCTTCAGTTGCAATGCTGAAATTTCTCTAATGGTTACTGCCCTGGAGTTCCCTGTACCTTCCTTAGTTTCCCTTCCTAATCCAGGCAAGTAAATGCTTTGTTGTGATAGTCTAAGAGAGTGTGATGTTGGTCCAACCAATCCATCCCAATTAGACAGTCATAGGAACCTAAAAGCAAGATGTTTAAATCTGCCTTGGTGTTCAATACATTCATGTCTATGAGGCATGACTTAACCATCTCATTAACTTTTCTTCTAGCTCCTGTATCCAGTTGCACCAACTAGGATTTCCCATGCTTTCTTCTTGGCAATTGTAAACTTTCCACCATCTTAGGGTCTATATAACTATGACTAGCTCCTGAATCAATCAAAATAGAAAGGGTTTGGTTGTTGATCATACCTTCCACTTCAATCATGTGGGATTGATACTCTGCTTGTTTGTTGTCCATGGATGCATAAATCCTTGGCACATATCTGCCCATGTCCTCCATTGTTTCAGCTCGTTGTACATTGTGAACAACCCTACCTTTTTCACCTCTGTGAGGACAATCTTTGAACCTATGGTCCCCTTTACAACCCCAACATTGCATAGGTGGATGCCTTGGCCCTTGACTCCCTGTGTCAATCGTTATGGGTTCTTTAGGTGTTTTCTATCCTTGTGGATTATTTCTGAAGAATGGTGGTTTAGCTCCCTCCTTCCTCTGATCCATCTTGAATTTCTTATTGTCTTCCCAAGCCTTTTGGAAAGTTGGCCTTTCTTTCTGCTGATCATATAGGCATTTATATCTCCTTATGGTCTCTTCTAATGTCTTGGTATCATCATACTGTATTTTGTCACTGATGAATGATGGAAATCCACTTAAATACCTTTGAATTTTGACTATCTCATCCTTGTTAAAAGAGACATACTTCAACAGTTCCAGAAACCTTCTCTCATATTCATCTATGGTCATACTTCCAAGCTTGAGTTCAAAGAACTCTTTCATTTTCTTGTCATAGTATCTCTTAGTCAAGTACTTCTTCTCAAAATACTTCTTGAATTCCCTCCAAGTAACACTTTTCTCTACAATGTGTTGTACTGTACAAGTTTATCCCACCACATGGAGGCCTTTCCTTTGAGTTGATAGATAACGATTCTACCTTATGCATGATAAGAATAATTATGAAATTGAAAATACTTCCTCATGCCTAGCAACCATGTTTCTGCATCTTCATCCTTCTTGTGCTCACCATCAAATGTAGGAGGTTTGATTTTATTCATTTCTCCTCATAGCTCATCCACCCCAGATCTCTTATACCTTCTGAAAGGGGATAGACTCAAGTTGTTCCCTTCTCTCTTATTGGAATTCCTTTAGGAATGATGGTGATGTCTACTAGCACTTTTTGCTTTTCTTTTCTCCTCTAAATGTTTGTGACTCCCAGATTTACTTGAGATACTCTCCTTAACCAATTTCTTTTCTATTATGTTCAATCCATCCAATAGCTTCATGTTGAATTCATCCTACTGCTCTTTGGATTTCATAAGCCTTTCATTATCATCTTTATGGCTTTGGACATCCTTCTGCAAATTCTTAATGGTCTCATCCATATTCATATATTCATTCCTTTCTTCTCCATGCCTGTTGGAGTTCGTTCCTTCCATGCCCAAATGGACATCCACTCCTCTTCTCTCATATTGCTGACTGTAATTCCCCTGTGCTTCTTCCATTCCTATGGACTCTGCACTGGTCTGATCTGATCGAGTTGTTGTTAATTCTGTAAAACGTGCAGCCATCGAAACTTATCAGGCTAACAATTCAACAATTCATGAGAATATGCACCATTTTGGCCCAATATACACATCATAATTATTTCTCCCGATTTCCTGGTGTTATCACCGTGACAATTCTAGATAAGACCCAAGTCTCAAAAACACAGACGTGCAGTGCCTTCAGAGATACGCTTGTGAAAGAAGGTGATTTTCTTAAACCACTTTCGCCAAGATGCAGTATCACGTGTCTCAACATGTCAAATCCACCACTCATGGAGCGGGCGACGACTAGTCAGATCACCCTGCTTCACTCGTTTGGTACTTCGCAGCCATGTGATGTCAGTTGAACGCCGCCATGTAACGAAATCAAAAGCTAATCATTTGAAATGGATTGGCCGAGCATGGCAACCCAATGCGCTTGTACATAATCCATATGTGCTTCATAAATGGAATTCTATAATTACCACTCCCCAAGTATGAAGATATCTACGTATCCATAACCGAAGTAATATCCAAACTGCTCGACTTTTTTCTCTCTATAAAAACACATTTTGGTATCCACAACCTAAGATACATGGACAAGTCTAAATCAAGTGAGGCTAGTTATTCGAGAAACATGCTAGACTTTCCTACGAATAAGGAGGAAAGGGTCCTTGCGCACATTCTAGAAACTAAGTTTCACACATATCTGGCTATAGACTCACAGTTGGAAGCCAGGTTGAATCCCACTACAAAGGATTTAGTCATCAACAAGCTAGTCGCTAAGAAGAAAAGGAGCAAGCGACAAAAGAAGGAGGAATATACTGCTGAAGGGGCCAAAAGAATTTGAGAGAATCAACCGGTCTGGTTAGATTCTTCTTTAAAGGTGGAGATCGCTAAGCTGAAGTAAGTATTCAACTAAAATAAGCATGTCTCGGTGAATTTTGAACAGCTGGTAGCGGAGATAAAGAGTACCAGAGATGATATGCCTATTCTTTAAACGACCCTTTTCACAATAGGCTAACTATTGTCATCCCCCTTTTGTAATTTTGTGATTAATATGATTATATAAATACAGAAACAGATTTTAGTTTGTTTTATTACAATTTCTATCTGGTGCTGTTATGAATCTTGTTTTCTTTTATAGTAATTTTTTCTTGTAATCTTATATTTTATTTTCATCTATCTAAATCAGAGGAAATTAAAACTCGGAATTCTTTTTAATTAATGCTTCGATGTGGTTGTGTGTTTCTTTTTCTTTTATTATTATGCAATTTAAACTCAGACTCATCGCCTTCCAAGTGACTTCGCATGCACTAAAATTTGACTTGTTTATTTATGTTTATCGTGCATAGCAATATCACAAGGTAAAACGCTTTTCCGTGCACCTAAATCTACTGTGCATTTCTTCTTCGTCACACCGACAACCTACGCGCACTACCCTTGCATTGTGCACCAATATCCACTGCGCACAGCTTTGGTACCGCACACCGATATTCCACATGCATTTCTTCCTATGCATGCACCATGTCAAGTTCAACATATTCCATTGTGCCCAATTATCTGCGCACAATACTGAATACATTGTCGCGAAACAACTTATACTCATACTTATGCGCGTACCAACAAAACTCCTCTACGTTAAGCAATACTTGTGCATCCCATGTGCACATTACTATGTGTGTGCTCATCGTGCAAGGCTAAATTCAGCGCGTGCATCTGCACATAATAATATTTCGCGTGATGCCACAATTTACTGCACACACTGGCACACCAATGTTTTCCCGCGCGGTGCCAAAATTTACCGTGCGTGCCAACATGCGGACCTTTTCCATGGACACTCTATGACTCCAATTTTGGTCACCTCGAAGTTACTCTTCTTTGAATATTCACTTCAAATTAACCCCTCTGGCCCATCCAAGCTCAGTGTTGAACTAAAGCTATGATACCAATTTGTAACGTTCCCTCGGCCACCCGTAGGCCGAGGTGCGCCACTTCAGAGAAACCACTCATGCTCTGACACTAGTTGGTAACATTCCCAACCTTAACAGGCCGTACCATGCTACTCTAGGAAATGACTTTGTTCCCTTACTGCGGAACATACGGTAACATACCCAATAGTCAACTGATCTATGCCACATAAATTTACTCTTTAAACTGCATACAACACTCTTGTGGAAGATTTACATATAACATAAACAAACAATTACTTTCTGTAACATATGACTTTTATACTGAAATAATAGTAACTACAAGTATGCAGCACTTACAATGAATTACCCATAAGCATACAGGCAATTATAATCACATATATGATAAACCGTAACATAGGCATGTAAATAACAAAACATCATATCATTTTATCATACAATTGGTACTTATCTTAGAAATATTGTCACCAACTATGTACAGATCGTCCATGAACCTCCCATCCTTAGACTACACTATTCATCACTCTCAACAGTGAGTCACCCCCGAGCTAGGATTGAAATTGCAAGATACCAGATATATAAAATATGCAGAACAGAAATAAAATGCTAGAAATGGCAGAATAATAGTAAAATATCCAGCATAATCTTCACAATACACAGAAATGATATACGAAATAGCAATAGAAAAGCACTTTGATTCAGAAAGCAATGTTCA
>ML797782.1:154332-181647 GCA_009831015.1 Picea engelmannii | reverse complement strand
AAAAGGTAAGAACCTACGTAGGAAACAAGTAAAATGCTTGTGCCAACTCCTACCTTCGACTGATGCATAGAGATTATATTTTAAAACATCTTTACATCCCAACACCTTCCACCCTCACTTCATAAGAATCATCAGTTTTTCTTCTTGGACTCTGTTGTTGTTTTGATCTTCTGATATGAACTACAGAGACACTTTATTCTCACCATTATTTCTTGTTTATATACTCTTCCAACTAGTGTGATCTATGAAGCATTGTGTCCCTTTGTTTGGACCATCGCACCTCTTCATTTTAAATTAACAATAATCTCTATTATTATTCAAACATTATTTTGAAGGCTTTTAATTCAATGAGAATGCTTTTCATAAATTGATCACATGTATGGATTGATTTATTTAACTCGATTCCATGTCTCTGCAAATATTGTAGAAATTGAATCCTATAGAGGTGCTTCCTTCAAACCATTTACATGTGACCATAGGCACAAAACCACAGTCTTATTAATTAAGTGATGTATCCAGTGCCTCATATATTATGTCTTCATAACCCATGACCAGGGGCTGGAACCTAATCCTATGGTACTTCGGCCTTCGAGCATTTTCTCTCTCATCCAATCTTACGGAGTTTCAACTCTCCGAAGTGGTTACCTCTCACAAGGGTTGATCCGATGGTTGGCAATATTTATGGAACCAAATCAACGGTTTGGATTTTATCCTTACACTATCCTTCCACTGCTTAATCCAATGGCTATGAATTAATAAAAGGTTGATATGGATGGCTACTCTTTACTTCGAGACTTCGAGACTTCGGGCCTCTGCAATCTTTCAACCTTCCAGAGTACATTTCCCCGAAGTTCTTATTAGCAATTTATGTTTGATAACCTCCATATGTCCAGGAGCTAGGACCATGGGCTTAACCATTCCAAGTGTTTTTTCTATCAACGATATCGACCATGAATCTTCCTTCTCGACGGACGGTCAGATCTTACTTCGTAGCTTCAGGACTTCGGGGGTTAAGAGGTCCAGGTAATTATTGTTCCAATTTCCACCGGAGTTGGTTAGCACTAAAGCGGTCAACATGGGAATGCTTAGGTCATATTTCCACTTACATTTTTATCTAAGGGTCATGTGAGAATCTATAGGATCTTAGATCAACGATTATAATTGACTTCAGCCTTCAGCGCTTTAGGTAGTTGTTGATTTCCCCAGAAGGATAAACTCTCGGAGTGACGTAACTTGTTGACGTCGTTACTTACTTGGCACATGTCAAGTGGCTACCACATGTCACCTAGATTCATGACTTATGTAACCTAAAGTTCCAAATGGAACTTGACACTTGTCACCATATGATTGTGCCATGTGTCCTCGTTGACGTGGATCTCATGACGTGGCACATGTCCTCCTAATGGTTGTAGGTTCATGAATCCTTGATCCAACAACTGTGATCAAATCTTATATCAATGATCTATATTTATTTCGGCCTTCGGGACTTTGAGTTATTCGTTCCCAATTCTCAATTTTCTCGGAGTGAGATTCCTTGATTAAACCACGAGAAAGTTGACTTCATACAACAATCCATATTTGACATGAAAGGATTAACATAATCCAAAGTTTTTCGAGATTTCATCTATTAGGGATATCGTGAATCCTTGATCTAACGATTCTGATTAGTTCTAGATCAATGGTCTAGATTCATTTTGGCCTTCAGTACTTTAGGTTATTCATTCCCAATTCTCAATTCTTCAAAGTGACATTCCCCAAATAAACCTTTAGAAACTTGACTTCATCTAACGATCCATATTTGATGTGAGAACCTTAACACGATCCAACGGTTGTCTAGATTTCAGCTATTAGGGATCTCATGAATCCTTGATCCAACAACTATGATTAGTTCTAGATCAACGGTCCAGATTTATTTCGGCCTTCGGGTCTTTGGTTCATTCATTCCCAATTCTCTATTCTTTCAAAGTGAGATTCCCCGATTAAACCTTGAGCAAGTTGACTTCATCTAAGGGTCCTGGTTTGTCCCGAAATATACATTAGTGGATAGGATTCTCCCTCGATACTTTTGTAGTTTTACTACGGGAATTTCAATCCTGATCGTGTTTCTGTAGTGTGTTTTCCCTTCTGCGATTTTTGGTATATTCCTCTGCATGTTGTTCATAACAACTGATCATCCCTGCAATGCGCTTTCCCTTCTAATATTTTTTGTTTTATAGTTGGATTCTACCTAATCATATCATTGATCTGTTGGGAATGATCCCAATGGTTTTTCTGCATTGCGTTGATCTTATGAAATCTAATATGATGCCTCTCCTGAGATTTAGGTAGATTCCTCTATATGTTGTTCATAAAAACTCATCATCACATCATAATTACATCGGTTGTTGACATAAATGACAACACATCAATGAAAATATGTCCAACACTTAGGATCATAGGAATTTCACAAATTCAACAATCAACTCATTTAGGGAGCCAAATCCCTTGGTAAAATGAATACCCCCTAGGTCTTGTCTCATGTACTAGGGTTTGGAGGTAGGATACTCCTGCATCAAACTCCGAAGGAATAAAATTGTTCATGATCTCATGATAATGTGCTTTCACAACTACATTTGAATCCAAAATCCGACGGCATCCTCTGACGCCACCCAAAAATTTTCATTGTAGTCAGATTTTAGCTTTAGAAATTGTAATTTTGTTGTGTTTTTTTCAAATTGGCCCCGACATCATTGGATATTCGATGGAATGGAGAAGGCGTCATATATCCAACTCCAAAAAAATATCATTAGACCATTACCCTTTGACCTGGACTTAGTCAACCACTCCTCATATTTATTGCAGTAACAATCAATAGTCAACATCTGTCAAAAATATGACGTCTGTTTATTTATAAAAACACGGAATGCTAGAAACATTCCGACATTTTTGATATACTAGCGACAACTTGCGGAGGTTACAAGGATTTGTTTTCCTAAAAAAAAACCATAATTATTTTATTTCTTACTATCATTACAAATATTTGAAGTGTGGATATTGATTTTTTAATATCAATAATCGTCACTCAAGCTTGGTAAAAGAAAATGTCACATAACAATATTCTTGATCCACAAGAACAAAATCAACAATTGCTTTCTAGATTGTGGGATGGAGTGAAAAGAAAGGGTGATGGGAAATGTTATTTTCCTTGTATTCAATGCAGGGGATTTAATAGGAGAAGATAAAATATCTCAATAGCTAAAAGACATTGTAGGGAACATGGGAATGTTGATGAAGGGCATATGAATATCGTCCATTGGTAAGTTGTTCATTATATATGTCTTCATATTGATCGTTTTTGTAAATTTATGTATCATTTTTATATTTATTATATATACACTAATATCTTTTGATGGTTTGTAATTATAAAGTAAAGGCCTCTTAGGGCATATCCGCACATGGAGAATGTTGTTGCAGAACAAGCGTCAGATGAACATGGAGCTGAAAATACTGAAGATCAAGTTAATGATCATATGGAAGACAATGATTATGCTGAGAACATATTTGAGGATGATGGTACAAATGCATTGATCCATGATACATTCAATGTTAGAATGGACAATGATGATCATGAAAATGACAACTTTGATGATGTTCATGATTTACCTCTACTTGAGAAATCATACGAACCCTTTTATGAAGGCTCCAACATAACTCTTCTCTATGTTGTATTGTTGATAATGAACTTGAAGGTTATGAATGGTTTTTCAAAAACATCGATCACATAGATGTTAAGGTATGTAATATATTTCATCAATCACATATATATGATCATGATAAAGGTTATATGTGTTCCACTAAAAAAATTATTGTTAGTTCATCAGTAAAATTAATATGGATGTAATAATTGTCGTTAATATTCTTGATATTATATTAACCATTTTATTTTTTTTAATTTGTTGTACCAGCTTGATAGTTGAATATTTGTTACCACCATCAAATATTTTACCTTGCACATACCGAGATTTATCTGCCATCATGAAATATATTGGAATGGAGTATCACACAATTGATGCATGTCCCAATGATCATATTATATATTATAAACAATATGAATTTGAAATAGAATGACCCGAATATCACAATAGTAGATATCGAATAGATCAAGTAACAAAAAAGATGCCTCTCAAGGTTCTTCGTTATATTCCCATAATTCCACGCTTGCAATGAATGTTTAGGTGCAAAGACATAATGTAATTGATGGATTACCATGCACTAAATAGAAGTGAAGATGACATTCTTCGAATGATTGCAGATGGTTCTACATTTAGATACATGGAGGGAAAATGGCCACAATTTAAAGAAGAACCACGTAATGTTAGGCTTTCTTTGGCAGTGGATGGTATCAATCCATTTGTAGAAATGAGATATATTTAATAGGTGTGGCCTTTTTTTGTTATCAACAATAACATTCCTCCATGGATGTCAATAAAGGGGGAGCAAATAATATTGGAAATGATTGTTCCAGGAATTTGTTTACAACAATGTTTTTTCAATGTAGTAACATCTCATCGGTCATATTCGTTGCATAATGTCATATATTCATTTTCATTTACTCATATATAGTATTTATGTATGTAAAATGGTTGTAATAATTATCTATTGTATATGTTCAAATCAATTAGGTAAGTACCAAGTTAAAGATCTGAATGTATATATCGATCCTCTTATTGACGAGCTACTAAATGTATGGAATGGCATCACCATGTATGATGTCTCTAGACCAATAGGGAAAAGAAAATTTCAATTCCATGCAATGCTTGCATGGACAATTCATGATGCTCCAGGGCGAACACATTTTTTTGGTTTGTAATTAGAACATGCACTTTAATAGTATTTAATTTTATGAAGTTGATGTATTAATCATGCATGTTTTTTAAATAAGTAATTCATTATATATAATGTATTATAATTTACATAGTTAATCCATCTCTTGGAGGTATTCAAACAAAGGGAAAATTTGTATGTCCAGTTTGTGGTCCTAAGATAAAATATCGTCGATCAAATTTTTTAGGAAAGGAGGTGTTTGGTGAGTATAGACACTTCCTCTCTAAGAATCATACGTATCAAACTACCGAAAAACATCTTTTCAATGGGAAAGAAGAGACCTCATTAAAACTAAAGAGAATGACACCTCACCTATGGAAGTTGCAATATAATAGAAATTGTCACGGTACAAATCAAATTGTCTATCATCATATATGAAATGTTTTTTAGTTTATTTTTTTTATAATGTGTTTTGATAATTTACTGTAATTGACAACAATATTTGTAATTTATTTAACTATGATTCATGATGGTCGTGATCATGAAGGTGTTAATGGGCTTCCATGAGGAATGAAAAATTATCCTAAACAATTCAGTAGGTTTCCCTACTATGAGCACCTACAAATTGTTCATTTGTTTGATACAATGCATATTGGAAAGAATGTAGTTGAAACATTATGGTGAATATTGGATGGAAGGAGTGACAAAGAAAAAATTGTCAAAATTTGCAGTGACATTTAGGAAGCCAATCATGCACTGAAAGATGTCATTGAATTAAATAACGATGGAGACCAAATTATTATAAGATCTCTTCCATGGTTATTTACGGAGCAGTAATCAAATGTTGTAAAAGAAGTCATACGGAAAATTAAATTTCCCACGGGATTTTGTTCGAACATAAATAATATCTTAACAAGTAAAGGTGATTTTGGGGGGGTAAAAATACATGATTGGTATATCTTCATTAAGTTAATTATTTTGGTTTATATATTTCTATATTTGTATATTGCATGTTGTCGCTGTACTTTTTTGTGTGCTTTTGGAAAAAATAATGAAACGGTTTTATTGTTACAATATGTTCTACCTTTATCTCTCCTAGACAACTTCGACAACAATGTCAAACAAGTTATATATGATCTTGGAAAATACATGAGGTGAGTAGTGATATTTTGCATGCATAAAGTGTTTGTTTAATTCGTTGTAGAACTTGTATTTGACATTTGTTTTAGTAATTGTACTTATGTACTATATTGTTTATTTTCTTTAAATCTCGTGATTGTATTGCATCACTTGTAGATGGTTGTCATCTAAAGAAATCCATAAAGAAGATATAAAGTATGGGAAGAGAGAAATTCCTCATCTAATGTGTGAAATGCAAAATTTTCTACCTTCGTCATTTTTCAATTAACAAGAACACTACCTCATACACCAAGTTGAGGAGATTGAATTGTGTGGACCTATACACACAAGGTCAATGTGGATGGTTGAGAGGAACTTGAAATTTTTTAAGGCTTTGGTTAGATAGAGAGTGCATCCTGAGGGTTCTATGGTGGAGGGATATATGGTATACCAGACCATGGTGTATATTACTGAATATCTTCCAGGGTTAACATTTATTAATACTGATTTAGATCGGTGCATTGGTGATCAAAACTCCATTAACAAATTCGAAGCGGAGTACCTGATCGGGAAAGGTATATCGAGGAAGGTGAAAGGTAATTATTAGATAGAGTAGATTAATTATAATACATTTCACTGTTGGCTTTTATGTATATATCGTACTTGATTATTTCATTTTTAATCTTCAATGTGCATCAATTATAAAGGTATATAGTGTTAAGTAGTTATAAATTTGTGAAATATTGTAATTATATTCTCATGCAGCTGGTCGAGAGTGGGATGCACTACATTTATACATCGCAAACAATATTGATTGGATGAAGGTATGGATTGAACGATGTAAACAATCTGGTCAAGGATTATCATGGGAAGGTGTGGCTTCATTGGTTAAAGTAGCATATCACAATGGAGATACCAATCTTACACAAAGGGAAATCGATTTAGCATATGGTTTAAAATATAAACAAA
This sequence comes from Picea engelmannii, assembly GCA_009831015.1. NCBI lineage: Eukaryota > Viridiplantae > Streptophyta > Pinopsida > Pinales > Pinaceae > Picea > Picea engelmannii. Next base: position 174,756 of record ML797782.1, on the reverse strand, counting down.
GAAGCATATTAATAATCCATACTATTTAATTATTTTCAATTATATTGATGTACAAGTTGAATTTTTTTCCTTTGCATACTTTACAAACATAAAATATTTACTTAATTATCAATTGATGATGTCATTTTTACATGTTTGGGATATTGCAGGTAAAACACCATAAGGATATGTGGTGCAACGATCGTAAATTCTGCATAGAAAAGTTGGATGAAACGAAGAAAATATTTGATTATGGGATAATTGTAGTCTTTGAGGTGATGAATGTTTCCTCTAGAAGTGACAGACATCCAGAATTGTTAGAAAATCAATAATATGGGTATTTGGAATATATTATTGAGTGTGACTTTAAATCCTTAAAATTAGTTCTATTCATTGTCACATGGTATAAGATATGATTGAATCAACATGATACCTATAGAATTGTTATTGAGCATGCTAATAGATTTACCATGGTCAATACAAGGTCGCTTAAGCCAAGAACAAATCCCTATGTTCTTCCAAGTCAATGTGAACATGTATTTTACTTAGAGGTTCCAATTAGAGGGGTTGGTCATTAGTTATTAGACATTATCCAAGAGAAGGTAAGTAAAGTATAATGTAGAGGAAGATCAAGAGGGTATTGAAGAAGAAGATGATGTGGAGGATCAACATGAGTTAGATGATCATGTTCCAGAGGAAGATGTTGAAGAATTAGTTGAACGATGATGTAGGAGACAATATTCATGAAGATGATATCGATGATGACTTTATCGAAAATGACATCGATGATGACAATGATGATATGGCTAATCATTACAATGTTGAATCTGGATCAAATGATACAGATGTGGACTTGGATGAAGAAGATGATCAATTATATTGAAGTGTATGAGGTATGACTTCATATATATATTGTTGATATATTGTAACTGCAAAGAGTATTCTATTTATTATTGAGTTATTATTCATCAGATCAATCCCCTTTTGTGTATTGATCATGTCAGGATTTGTACTTGACCAAATCTCGTTTTGTGGATTGTTCAAACCCTAATTATATTATGCTAATTAAGAAGTCGGCCATGAGCCTAAATAAAGTGGTTTTAACCACTAAGAAGAGAAGTTGGCCCTGCCCAGTGGAGAGACACATTTCCAGCGCCTACCAACTAGTATAAATAAAGGAGGCTAGCGCCTCATTTGTTCACTCACTCATTCACTCATCAAGTGCACAAGTTTGGAGAATTGCAATTGGGAAAAGAAGGAAGAGAGAGACACGTTTCTCAGTGTTGGATATTCTCTAGTGTTTGGTTTATTATCTTGGCATTGTATTATCTATCTATATTAAGGAAGATTTTGTTGGGTTTTCTCCCCCATGAGGATTTCGCATGATAAATGTTGTGTACCTTGTGATTGTATTTATCTCAGTGATCCTACTTATGCTATTATTGTCTAGTAAATAGAAAAGAACTTAATAACATCTCAAAATTTAACATGGTATCAGAGCTTGACTGAATAGAGCACCTTTCACGATGTAACCAAAAACGTCATTGTTGTCATACAAGAAAATTAGGGATTTTTATTGGAAGAGAATTTCAGCTTAAAAACTATCTAAGGAAGTGTGCCCTAGCCTAAAAAATGCATTGGCACCTTGAGCACACCTTTTCAGTGGCCAATGCCTCTGGAAATTGAAACCGTAGTTTTTGGCTAGTACCAAAAAACTAGAAAACTAGGAAACCAGAACCAGTACTAGTCTAGAATGGCGCAGGTCAAGTTTTAAGGGGTAAAACTTGAAATTTTTTAAATTAGACTGCTCCAGCATACTCTCCTCATCCTAGTGCATCTAGTCCCTATATTAGAATTCCAAAATTTGAAATTTGAAAAAATAGGGTTTCCTCATAAAACCCTAAGTTGATGTTGCAGTTGCAGTAGTAGTTGCAATTACAACTATAGTACCAGTTGCAATGAAATTTTTTGTGAAGTGTTGGGAATGTTGTGTTATTGTCCTAGTGCACCTTACCCTAGCAATATATTGTCAAAGGTATGTACTTACATGTCTTTAAAATGAATTATTATTCTAAAGGGTACTTGCAGGAGAAGGGATGTTTTGTCATAAATCTAGAAGGATATAAGATCCAACACATTCAGAGGAATAATGCACCCTAGGTTTGATAATATTGATGTGCATCTATTTGTTATGAAATTATTTTGACCTTATGACCATCTAGGTTGTATGTTGAAGTTATTACCATCATAATAACCCTTGGTAAAAATTAAATACAAAGTATTAGATTGAGATTAGAGTTTGTATTTCTTACTTTTGATCTTTGTTTCAGGCAGGTCACAAGTGATATATCTAAATGAGCTATTGTGAAAATTATTCGTGTTATTGTTTTATTACTATTATCAAAAGAATATTATTATATCTTGTTGTTATGTTGACCTTATTTCAAGTCACGGGTGATAACCATGGGGAAGCTATAGTGAAGGTTGCATAAGGTAACACATTAGATGAGACATGAAGCAGACTATGTACATGACCATATACACTCATGTACCAAAGAAGATGATGAAGAAGCTATTTTTGAGATACAGAGTATCTCATATGGAGATTGATTGTAAAGAGGGGAAGGCTCCAAAGATGAATGAACATTAGAACAAGAACTCACAGTAGACTTGTTCAAAGGATAATGAAGCCACCTTGATAGGAAGAACAATTCATTTGAAGTCTGACTCAACATTTTATATTTAGACTTGGCATTAAACACCAAGTATATCCTGTAAGAGATGATGAAGTCCTTGTAGACTAAGAAGAAATCAAGAACATAGTGAGACTGGTCTAAAAAAGGTTCGGATGAAGAGACATCTTCCAGGACATGGAGACAAATTCCATGAGAGACTAGATCATGGCTTCAGTGATAGATAAGGAGATATGAAATCTCCTGGGAAGATTCCCTTATTTCAGCGACAGTGAAGGAAGCCAGTCATAAATACTGGGATATCAATTTTTCCATGAGACTAGAAGGGAAGTCAGTGTTGAATTCTAGGATTAATCTACCAGATAAATCATGTTGCAGATTTACAAATTCGGATGTGTGTCCAAAGGATTCTCCTAGCAAGAGGGAGAAGACTATGACGAGAAAATTACATCAATAATTGAAGAAATAGTTCCAGTATTCATGAAGACAACCATAACAACCATGACAATATGAGATTCAGGGGGAGAAATCCCCACATTTAAAATTGAGTGGCAGTTGGTGCAGTACATTAGTCATGCCACGGAGACATGACCACAATAGAAGATAGATTTACCTCCATGAAAGAAGAAGAACTATTTTTTATTGAGCCACTCTCAGTTTCAGATGAATTTGTTTCTACAATAGAGTAGAGGAGGTACTCTCAAAGTTCAGCAGTTACAGTGATTCTCAGCTTTAGAGAAGCTGCAAGTGAATAATCCTAGTTCCAAAGGAACAGTTATAGAAAGAGTAGAGGACATACTCTTAGGTAGTGAGACGGATAGTGCTTTGCAGAAAGAACATAAAGCTAGCACATGATTGTGCACATGAAGTTGAAGTTGAAGCAAGTGTACCAGGATGGTACAATATGATGTGTAAAATTGGATTGAAGATAGAAAGACTCATGTCTGCAGGTTGAAGGAAGCTATGTACGTGTTGAAGCAATCTCTTAGAGCTTGGTATGGTAGAGGGAGATTGGTATGGAAAAATTGACAATTTCTTGATGAGCTTGGGATTTAACAAAAGTAAAATTGATTCTAACCTTTACTTCAAGGTTATGAATGATGAGCTAGTGATGTTGCTACTATCTGTAGATGATGTGTTCTTGACAAATGAAGAAAATATCATCATTGATTGTAAGAAGAATCTCACTGCAGAATTTGAGATGAAAGACCTAGGCCTAATGCACTATTTCTTAGGTCTTGAGGAGCCCAAAGAATATCTTCCTTAACCAAGGGAAGTATATTATTGAAATATTGAAGAGGTTTGATATGTTGGAGTGTAAATCCATGAACACACCAATGGAAAAAAAGTTAAATCTCATGGTTGATACTTCGTCAGAATTGGTTGATGCTATGTTGTACAGACAGATCATTGGATCATTGATGTATCTAACGAACACCAGGCTAGATATATGTTTTTTTGTGCACACCTTGAGTCAGTATATGGTAGAACCTATATGTGTTCACCTTGTTTCTGCAAAAAATGTGATGAGATACCTTAAGGGTACGTTGGAATTTGGTCTCTGCTACAATGGAGATTAAGACTTCAGACTAATTGGTTATACCGATTCATATTGGGTTGGAAGTGTTTCTGACAAAAAGAGCACTTCAGGATGTTGTTTCAGTCTGGGGACAGCCATGACTTCATGGTAGAGTAGGAAGCAATTTATTTTTTCTCTAAGCACAGCAAAAGCGGAATGCATTGTTGCATGTTCCACCATTTGTGAATCCATATGGCTTTGAAAGTTGTTGATAGGTCTATTTGATCTGGATATGGAATAAAATATGATTCTATGTGATAACCAGAGCTGCATAAAGATGACAGAGAACCCTGTGTTCCATGACAAGTCAAAACACATAGAAAAAGGTATCACTACATCTGTGATATGGTGCAGAGAGGAGCCATAAATCCCAAATATGTTAGAACAAATGAGAAGGTTGCAGATGTGTTGACCAAGCCTCTTTCTTGTGTAAAGTTTGAGAACTTTTGAGACAAGCTTGGTATATTCTGAAAGGACCTCCCTTGAAAGGGGGAGTTATGTTGATGATACTATGGTATCTTGACCAATAGAAGGTAGCTTAGTTAGGATTTTATATCAAAGGGGACTGATCATCCCTGGACAGATCCCGAAGGTCCGATAAGGACAGTTTATTAGAGTACTTATACATATATATGCTAGCTATGGTCAATAGTGGTAGATCCATTAGGATTTTTTTAATCCTAGGTAATCTTATGATTCCTGGGCAGATCCCGAAGGTCTGGTAAGGACGGTCTATCAAAGTACCACATGGTATCTCAGTTAAGATTTTATATCGTAGGGAATATTATGATTCCTGGGCATCTCCTTAGGGACTATTAGAGTACCAAAAAATGTTTCAACACATGCCCTATTATGTTTCCCCATGATGATGATGATGTTTTTGCTCCAGCCTTCATGTTGTGATGATGTTGCTCCAGCCTTCATGTTGTGATGATGTTGCTCCAGCCTTCGTGTTGTGATGATGTTGTTATCTCAACCTCGTGTTGATGATGTTGGTATCTTAGCCTCATGTTGATGATATTGATGATTCTTTTGTATCAACCTCGTGTTTTTTATGTTGGATTACCAGCCTCATTTTGGTGATGTTGTTATTCCAGCTTTATGTTGAAGATGATGATGATGCTACTTCAACTTTATGTTAAATATGATGATGATGATGATGCTACTTCAACTTCATGCTGAAGATATTGATGATGATGTGTCATTCTTTCATTGATTGATGATGTTGTACTAGTGTTGTACTAATTGATGTTGATCCAGATAATGATGATGCTACTCCATCTCCATGCTTTGAATAATGATGAGAAAAAATTCCGATGATTTATAGATATTCCAGTCAGTGTTCCAGATGTTGATGTTGTTGTCCTCTCTCTCTCCTGATGGTGTTGTAGAATACCCTTCTTGTTAAGGGGGAGTGTTGAAATATTGTAACTGCAAAGAATATTCTATTTATTATTGAGTTATTATTCATCATATTGATCCCCTTTTGTGGATTGATCATGTCGAACTTTGTACTTAACCAAATCCCCTTGTGTGGATTGGTCAAACCCTAATTATATTATGCTAATTAATAAGTTGGTCTGAGGCCCAATTAAAGTGGTTTTAACCACTAATAAGAGAAGTCCGCCCTACCCAGTGAAGAGACACATTTTCAACGTCTTCCAGCTAGTATAAATAAAGGAGGCTAGTGCCTCATTTGTTCACTCTCTCATTCAATCATCAAGTGCGCAAGTTTGGAGAACCACAGTTGGGAGAAGAAGGAAGAGAGAGGTACATTGGTCAGTGTTGGATATTTTCTAGTGTTTGGTTTATTATCTTGGAATTGTATTTGTTATCTATATTAAGGAAATTTTTGTTGGGTTTTCTCCCCCATGAGGGTTTCCCAGGATAAATGTTGTGTACCTTGTGAATGTGTTTCTTTCAGTGATCCTGCTTATGTTATTATTGTCTAGTAACTAGAAACGAACTTAATAGCAGCTCAAAATTTAACACACACACACACACACACACACACACACACACACACACACACACACACACACACACACACAGATATATATATATATATATATATATATATATATATATATATATATATATATATATTAATATTATTGATTTAATATTGATAGAATTATTGAATTGTATTGGTTTATTGTATAAATTAGTGTTCAAGTTTAATTATGTCAGTTTCTAGTATGTCGGTATATGTTGTAGGAGACGTTTCTTAATTATGACAAAAAATGCATTCATTTATTTTCTAGTACATATATTTTTTCGGGTTCTGGGGAACTGAGAGTGACGTTGGGGGGGGGGAAGATGAGCTTCCACCTTCACGTGGTTGTCCCCATTCAGTAGAGAATATTAAATAATTCTTGAAACTAAGAGAAGCTCAGCAAGATTAATGCACACCTATGATTATTTCACCTAGTTTGTTATTATATAATATTTAATAACTCAAAAATAAGGTAGGCCTGCTCATGTACTTGAAACTAACACATATAAATGACATGTGAATGGGGCCAACGTTGAATTTTTTTCAATTTATGCTTGTATGAACTTGAATTTGACATGGTCAAACTAGACGCATGCATTGACGGTATGGGATAGTTTCCGGACTCAAACATGACTCACACAAAAAATTCGACAATCAAACAACAAGCCTATAGAATAATTAATGTGAATGGAGCCAATGTTGATTTGTTTTTAAATTTGTGTGTGTATGGACTGGAATTTCATGACATGTTAGGACAACACACATGAATTGACAATATGGGAGGGTTTATGGACTCAAAATTGAGTCAAACAAAGAATTTGGTAATCAAATATTCTTTGGTTATTCTATCAAAACCCAAAAATAAGGCGTTCCTACTCACGTACTTGACCCTGCCTATAAGTGACATGTGAATGGTGCCAACGTTGAATTGTTTTCAATTTGTTCTTGTATGGACTGAAATTTGACATGGTTAGACTAGACACATAAAATGACAACATGGGAGGGTTTCCATACTCAAACATGGCTCACACAAACAATTTCACAATAAAAAAAAATACTATAGAATAATTAATGTGAAGGATGGCAAGGCCAATTTTTTGGGTGGCATCGCCTCCTCATGTACTTGAAACATATAAATGACATGTGAATGGGGCCAACATTGAATTGTTTTCGATTTGTGCTTGTATGGACTGAAATTTGACATGGTTGGACTAAACGCATGCATTGAAAGTCTGTGAGGGTTTCTAGACTCAAACATGACTCTCACAAACAATTTGACAATCAAACAACAAGCCTATAGGTAACTAATGTGAATGGGGCCAATGTTGATTTTTTTTTCAATTTTTGCTAATTTTATGGATTGAAATTTCATGACATGTTAGAGAAACACAAATGCATTGACAGTATGGGAGTGTTTCTAGACTCAAACATGAACCAAACAAAGAATTTGACAATCAAATGTTCTTTTTTTATTCTATCAAAACACAAAAACAAGGCGCGCCTGCTCATGTACTTGACCTTGCTTATAAGTGACATGTGAATTGGGCCAACATTGAAATTTTTTCAATTTGTGCTTGTATGGACTAAAATTTGACATGGTTAGACTAGACGCATGCAATGACAATATGGGAGGGTTTCCAGACTCAAACATGACTCACACAAACAATTTCAAAATCAAATAACAAGCCTATAGAATAATTAATGTGAAGGACAACAAGGCCAATTTTTTGGGTGGCATTGCCTGCTCATGTACTTGAAACCGACGCATATAAATGACATGTGAATGGAGCCAACATTGAAATTTTTTCAATTTGTTCTTGTATGGACTGAAATTTGACATGGTTAGACTAGACGTGTGCATTTATGGTATGGGAGGGTTTTCAGACTCAAACATGAATTGCACAAACAATTTGACAATCAAACAACAAGCCTAGTGCCTATCACCATTAAACAAAGGTAGTTTATAAGTGCTTGGAGGAAGGGGTACCTTCAAATGTATACAAGAGACAAGAAAAGGAAATGGACGATGTGGTTGCATCTAATAAAATATTGGTATGATATTATGTATTACTCTACCTCCAAAATTACCCAATTTAAGAACTATATGGTTATGAACCCACGTCTCCGAAGAATTGGGTCATTAAAAATGCAAGTATAAATTATTATTAATTTCTTTTAAAATCAAATTGACTAGCATTGGTTAACTCTCTCTCTCTCTTTTTGTGGAGAAAAACATAGTTAAAATAAGATACCTTAATGCAATCAGTGTTGCAATAAGTTCTAAATATGCATGAGATGATATTATTTTGGCCTCATGAATGAGAAATATACCTGGAATGATCAATAAATTCCATCATCGTAAATGTCATCATTGTTGTCATAGCATTGCAACAAAAAAGTTTCAATGAACATGATGTTCCTCATTGTTATATCATCTTCGTCGAAACTGTTCAAAAACATGGGACTTTGGCCCATGAGTTTGGTGGCAAGAAGAAGATGGTAGATGGCATTTGTTATTTAAATAATGATTTTGTACTAATATTCTTTATGGAGAAAAAAAGTACTTAGGTGAGAGAAAAAAACAAAGACACGACATAACAATGAATCTTATGCAAATTATCAAGTTCTTATTTTTTTATGTTATTTCGTGCCCTTGCAGTACTAGATGCAGGGACATGTGTCTCGAACAAATTTTAAAAGAAACAGCTAAAAGACATTTTATTAGGGCTAGACATGGGCAATAGTGACATGTGAATGGGGTTTAGAGGTCTTGCATGTGGATTTGAACGATGTTAAATGGTTTGCAAGGAGTATAGGGCTTATGTAGGGATTATATGGTGCAATGCAGTGTAGTCTATAAGAACAATCTCTATGCCAAACATCAAAATGGATAGTACCATATCTTGTTCATAAGACAAATATTACTTTTTTGTTTCCTTTGTGGTGACTCAAGCCCTCACACATGATCCATGAAAATGAAATTTAACACTTTGACTCTTGAATGATAGTACTATGTCACATGAAAATTATGAACTAGCTTAGCTAGAAAATGAAATTTGACAAGCCCTTGTGGCCCAAGCATCATTTGATTGGTAAGATCTTGATAGATTTCAATAATCTTATCTTTGCAAGGAATGTTTCTTTGGTAGGATCTTGGTAGATTTCAATATTCTTATCTGTTATCTCTTAACACATGACGACCTTTGGGGACAATTTGAAAAAAAACAAGAAAAATACAATTTTTAAAGATAAAATACGACAACAATGCCAATTTTTTAGGTGGTGTCGAAGGATGTCGTCGGATTTTGGGTTCAAATGTAGTTGTGTTAGAACAATGATTACTTATGTAGGTATTATATGGTGTAATGGAGTGTAGTCTATAATAATAATCTCGATGCCAAACCTCAAAATGGATAGTACCATATCTTGTTCATAAGACAAAGATTCTTTGTATGTTGCATATGTGGTGTCTCAAGCCCTCACACATGATGCATGAGAACCAAAGATAAATTATATAACCTAAGGTCACCCTCCATTAATTTTATCCATTGATTATGGCTTAGTCCACGAGAACCTTCCCTATAGCACCAAACAAGCTATAAGATCCATGGTCCATGACATTAGGTTTCATGAGCCATGCATTGGACCATAAGCCAACATGCAAGCCATATATGGGAAACTTTTGTCTTGTAAGTGGGATATGGTGGCCTATTTCTTTGGGCATAATCCTTAGCCTACGCAGGGGATATTTAGCTTATAAGTGAGATATGGTCATCATATTGAGGATTGGTGCTTTGGGGATGGCTCTTGGTGCCCATGTAATAGTTGAAAGCCAAAAGATAGGGTCTAAGGTAATAAAATTTGTCTCTAAAATCTCATGGACATGTGTGGTACCTTAACACATTCCCTAAATAGGGAATATATGGTTCATGATTTCAATATGGTGTCCATTTTAATGTGTTAGATTTTGGGTACAAATGTAGTAGTGCTTGCACCTAGCCCCACCCATTTTTGTGAGAAAAAGTGCACATGAAAATAATCATGTCAATAGAGAGATTTAAACATTGGTGTGGAAAATATGCAGAACAATTGGGAATATACTCATACAAAACAAAGAAAAATTTCCAATAGACCATGAATGTGAATTTGAAAAAAAAGTGGTTTACAAAGATGAATTGATTATGGTAGTACCCATGCAATTATTTTTGCATGGTTATATCTTGCAATACTTGACAATCATTGGGAATCCATGGCTCCAATGTGTCTATAACTTGAGGATGCATGCCACTCACATAATGGAAACTGAAATTCTATCAAGGGCCAAAGAATTTGGCATCATAATCCACCCACTCTCTAAGTCTATGAGGACTCAAGTCACCAATTTACATGGAGGAACCATAACATAGATAATTATAGGGGATGTTGGATAAAAACATAGGGATTGTTATAGGAACATTCTTCATCCTTAAAATCAATGATCCTCTTTAGTTTCCTAAACTCATTTCCATCAAGTGTGTGAAGAATGAGCTTTCGACCACTGTCATCAATGAAAACACTTTGAGGAAATGTGCATTATCTTTTAAAATATGTGAAATGCCTCATCTCTGCCCCGTGACATAAGTAAAATAACGTTAAAAGTAGTGGTATTTCACTTGCACTGAAAAAAACTCCCTCTTATTCTACACCTCTAAAGTCATTTCACAAAAGCGGACTAGAGTCAATCTCAATAGGGTCTTCTTTCCCTGCTAATTTTTCCAAGCTCGTTCCCTTAGCTCTGATTTCTCTAGATAGTATCTTGGGAGAGTGGGGATATTGTTAATCCATTCATGCATGTAACTAATTAGATGACGAGGCATATGACTTCCTTAAAAGAGTCACAATTACTCACATAGTTTACCCGCGCTTCGTTGAATTTATTCACTTTGACATGTAGAGAACTGGGCATAAATCACATTGTGTTAGCATCTGCAGGGACCATCACAATGCTTTGTTTTAATTAAACAATTGGATTCCCCTTTTCCATACTAGTTTTGACAAGGTTAATTAATATTAATTCTTTATATTTATATATATATATATATAAATTAAATTAAAAATAATAATAATAAAACATTAAAAAATAACCAAAAAACAAAACAAATGTCAAACTAATCAACCTATGCGCACCCATTCATTACAAAGAAAAATACGGTGATGATCGGGTGCCCATATAGCTGTATCTTAGAAAAACTTCATCCGAGGAGAAAAATATCGTATGAGGAGGAAAACCAGTCTCGATTCCCCATACATCGTTCACTGCCTAGGGTGGGTTCAGAGATAAAAACTTCATTCGACAGAGGTAGAGGAGAAAAACCCCGTCCCACAAAGGAAGAGAAGTGGATATATTCAAGGGTCGAGTATTTAAATTGGAAATTGACAAGGGCAAAGGATCCCTATCTGGCCAAACCCGTGGAGATGCCACCAAAATCGGTAATGTCTCTCCTCTTGTTGCTTGAATTTTGTTATTTGAGCGGCTACTGTAAATTTTCTTCCTCCAAATCTTGTTGTGGTCTAGGTCTAAATTGTATAATCTGCTTGCATCATGATATTATCCTCTCCCATTTGTATTACCTTTCTCCTTTTATTAATTAGTGGAAGTAGCTTAGGGGAATATAGCCAGTGAGTAATGTAAGTAGTAGTGGAACAAATATGTATAGACAATAGTGCAAATAGAGCCATTGCGAGAGTCAATCATAATGGACTATGCGCTTTCTCACATTTGAACTAATAAAGGGGACTTGGGTGGGGCACAACCTAATAGTCTATGACTACTTGGGTGAACCTCATATATTCTTGTTGGTTTCAACAACCTCCCCTCCCTGAAAATAACTATATAGTCCCTTCTCCCTAAGGTATATGGTCTATATTTTTGTTGGTGCCTTGGTGTGTTTGGTTGGCTAAAGATGAGAGGTTGGTCAAGGTGGAAAGAAAAAAAGTGTATATTCTCATTAGGATATCTTAATTAAGAGGATATGTGTGGGTGCTAAGGATAACCTACCTCTTTCAATGGGAAAAGTTCAACATATATATGTTATATCATATAAATGAATAGTAATTTAATTCCCATAATATCCCATATATCATTCAAATATGGATACAACTTATTATTCACTTTACCTCAATTATGTAAGGTTTACCCTAATACGAAGGGTTAATTATAGTACTGGCTTGACCAAGTACAAAGGAATGACTACAATTAACTTTTATTATAGTTATGCATACGATGATATAGGTTCATTGATATTAGTGGGCACTAACACAACCACCTCCTCCTGTCTCTGGCTCATGTGGTGTGCTATTGGGAAGACAAGATTTGACATCAATATCAACATCACGACGACATCCATTGACACATCAACATTGAATCCACTCACTAGATTTCCTTTCCTTTCCTTTCCTAACATGCTAGGCATGCGCATACTTTAATATTACTTTATATCAAATATGGAGAACCTGTAACGACCCTGCTTAAATAGATGTATAGGATTATTAAATATAATTAATTTAATAATCTAATTGTCCTAAAGGTTAGCTAAACAATAAGTATTTCTTAAATAATATTAACTAATTAATTATTATTAATTACTTGTTCATGTATGTCAAGGACTAATTAATTATTAATTGACTCACTAATTAATTAAGTAAAGAATTAAAGGGGTTAATAAGTTTAATGTGTTAAAGACTTACATATTCGAGGAGGGATAGGACATTAAATATAAGATAAGATAATAAATAAATGGATAAGGAAAGTAATGAAGGAGCGGGAGTCGGTGAAGGGGGAATATGACGGGGAGAGCCTTGCGGTGGAAGGTATTCTTTTGGGAAGTGGATCATCATTCTACGGGGAGTTTTATTTTGGGGGGTTCTCTTGGATTTGCAGAGAGGAGAGTTTGAGTTGGGGAGTCAGGCAAAGGATCAGTACAGGGGGCACCGATTTGTTGGAGGTTTTGGGCACGGGGGCCAGGATATCCATTTGGTATCTTGGAGCTAGGAAGTTGTCCTAGTTGGCAGGGTGGAAACAAGGTTTGGGAAGTGTTTGATCCAGTTCAGCAACGAACAACCAGATCAACGGGGGAATTAGCATCAGACCAAGGTATTTTAAAATTACGCATTTGTTTTATTATGTTATAAAATTAATATTCGTTGATAAATTTAACATGCATATGTGCTAAATAAAAAGGAATTATTGAATTTTCTGAAATCAAGTAGAAGTTACTATTTGGTTTGTGGTATTAATTGATGTTAAATTTATTCGGCTACTACACATGGTATCAGAGTGCCTCGTTCACAATCTGGAGCCTTTAGGGCCAAATTCCCAGCTCCAACTCCAGCTCCGCCTAACCTGCAAACCAAAAGCACTATTATTTTGATTATATATAAACAATATGAATTGAAAATGTAAAAACAAATTTACCAAAGTAAAAAAAGTGAAATATGAATACTACTAGGGTTGTTACACAATGCTTGAACTTAAGACAATATCATTAGCAAGATAAGAGCTAGTTCAGACAACCTACATTGTAATAACAATGAACGGACAATATCATTAACAAGATAAGAAATAGCTCAGACAACCTAAATTATAAGAAAAATGAATGGGCTGGTCCAACAACGGTACAACCACTTCAGAAAATTGAGTATGTTAACCACTAAACTATGTTGTAGTGAAGAAACGGAAGATGAACAATAACTATTTTTACAATTCTCTCTATTTGAATAAGATAATAGGTTCCAAATATCATATAACTCATAACTACTCTCTTTGGCAACTACACACAATGGAAAATCTCAGGACGCTAGGAAAATTAATAAGATAATTAAATATAGGAGTTCACTATTGTCAATAGGCTGTCTGAATATTCACAACGTTCAGTCTAAGAATTTAGTTTGTTTTGATAAGTTTGTGGGAGCTCACAATACCGTAAACTAACATTGTAGATACTACAACAAAGGTTGCAAATCCATAGTAGGTGCTTGTAGTTTGCAGGTTCTACAACAGGTGTTTGAGATACTGTGAGGAGGAGATTTGTAGATGGTGTAAATGGTAAGTTTGCAGGAGCCACAAAGGTGGTTTGCGAATTGCAGTTGTACTGCATAGGACAAGCTTATGGATATGGAAGTGTTAGTGCACTTGCAGATTCTAGCGTTGAGGCTTGTGGTTGTGGATGTGGGAGCTTGTAGATGTGGTCACGAAAGATTGTGCTGGAAGTTTTATAGGCAAGTGGACAGATGTGAGATGCATAAGGACATGTAACAGCCAGAATTTGATTCTCCTCTTGAAAGCAATGGAGAAAAAAAATACGAGCCACAGTAGATTCCACCACTTCAAGAAACTGAAACATATAGGAAGGAACCATTTGCCTCTCAAATTACATGGCAAGAAAGATAGTTTAGCCCTTAATCTGAAGTCTTATTTCTCCAATGCAAAACCCAATAATATCAGCACCTGTATAGTATATGATTTTTTTTCTTCTCAGTTTGGGATAAAACATATCCCTAGATATATATGACATATTTTCTTGATTCTACGAATACAAAAGACATTCAGTCGATAAGAGAAGACCACCTCCACAACCAACATCAATTATTCTCAATCCTTCAAAAAGGCCTTGAACTATTTGGATCTTTTCTGAAGTGTTGACAAAGTGTTGAACGAATGAAGGAAATTCTAGTAGGGTTCATTAAATGCAGTGGCTTGAAAGGCCCTTCATGATCCCACCATGTGTCTGCCATGGAAGAGAATTTGGCAACTTCGGCGGCTTTCAAGGAGCTCTTGAAGGGCACCTTCTCATTACCCGCACATGATGCATTCGAATTGGCAGCATTTTCCAAACTCCGTTGTTGGGAGGTTGTAGGTTCGAATCCATTTCCACACACTGGGAATCCACCGACAAATCACTCAACCAAGGATTTGTTGTTGAAGATAAAACGAGAGAATTGACGTGTTAATCCACAGGATTTGGATCCCCTGAGCATCACCATTGCCCAAAATGTACCAAATTAACCAACAACGCAGACAGGTCGTGGCCACAATAATTACCTGGGTTCAAAACACTGTCAGGCATGGTGCCCTAATTATGTGTATGAGTTAGTTGGTTTAAAAGTCCCCACTTTAAAGTGGGTGGGGATTTACCATAATAATGTAGAGTTGGGGTTCGTAACTCCCACCAGATCAAAACAAAAACAAAACAAAAAAAGCATTTACGTCTACCGAGAGTTGATCAAGCTAAATTATATTAGCTTTGTAGTGTGCTAGTAAATCAATCCTCAAGATTCGCGTGAGAGGCTAATGCCGAAAAAGAAAAATCTTGGTAGGAAGCATGGGAATGACGATGATTTCACAGATCTCCCCAAAATAAAATAAAAGAAACACACAATGTAGGACATTTCGCCTAAGTTGAAATCAAGTGACCAGAAATACCATATACCTGAATAGATAAGCATCGAACCAAGAACAAAGATCATAGTAATCCCAATCAGATAAATCAAACAAATTCTTCAGCAATCATCTCAAATTCAATGTCTCCAAGAACGCCGAAGGGTCCCGCCTGAGCTTCTGCGGCTTGAAAATGAAGAAAAAAAAAATACACCTTACAGATAAAATCAATCCAGAGCCCCTTAAGCGTGAAGAAGACATCCTCGGATGGCTAGGCCGAGGCTTGTTTGAGTGCTTAAAAGTCCAACCACAGACCTTTGGTAGGTCTTGAGGTCTATGGGGTAATTTCTGAGGTAGCCGCAGGTACAGCAGGCTAGGGAGGTCTACGTGACGCAGTCCTTGACACTCCTCGAGGAGGTGCATTGTCTGAATAGCTACTAGACCCACGATTTTCATAACCATCTCTATAGGATGAACGCCTTGCAGTGGTAGCACGAGTAGAAAAATCAGGAGCTGATCGACTTGATCTCTAACAACCAGACCAACACCAGCACCAAGAGCAGAGGAAAGAGGCGAGAGGCGGCAGAGGAAAAAGGCAGAAGTGAGGGAGCGTTAGGGTTAAGGAAGAGCTTAGGTTTTTGGTACTGAGAGTCGGAGGTCGGGCACGTGGGCCTCATGCCAGAAGCCCGACCTTAAAGGCTACCAACGAATGCCACGGAGCACATTAAACTCTCACCAAACTGAAAGTAAGTTTTTTTTTTTAGAATAATTATATTATTATATTTTTTATATATTAATGTTTAGTTTAATAATTTATTTAAAAGTATTAATACGCCTTTTGAATAATTAAATTATCATTTTTTTTATTATTAATTTTTAGTTTTAATAATTTATTTAAAAGTATTAATATGCTTGTGTAAATTTAAATTATTTAAAAATATATATAATTATGAGTTTTAATTTAAATAATTTAATAATATAGGGCTAAGTATAAATTTTAGAGGCCCATGGGTTTTGAACCCAAGACCACCCACCAAGCGAAGCGCCTTAAAAAGAACACTAACACCAACGCTCCCTCATAAGTCTTTACAAATAAATTGTTTTACTTATTTAGATTAATGGTAACACTGTCGGGATAAGAGTAGTATTATTATTAGGAAGATACAGTATGAAGATTAAGACTAACTGGCTTATTACCTAACCTATTGATCCGGAGCCAGCTAACCGATTTGAATCACAATTAGTGAATGCACCAGAGATCAAGGTAAAGGCTTATTTGGCGTCGTTGATCTTTGTATCCCAAGTATAAACTCAGATTGTCCAAGCGTCAGGTTCACGAGACCGTACACACAATTCGTCGAGCCGAGCGCCAAGTCCCTCCATTCCATTCCACCAGTCAAAGTCAACGCTAAATCTCAATGCATCATTTGACAACGCCAACACTACACGCCAAGGAAAATCTCATGAGTCAAGCACCGGAGGATATTTATTTGTAAGCAAAAAGTTAAAAAGGACTTAGACTAGGACAGGCGGGGAGGAGGGGGCATATGAACTAGGAGAGTAAGCATAGGAATTGGTGATTATAGCGCAAGTCTAGCGTAGCTACAGGGCAAGGGAACCAATAGTTTTTTTTTCATAGGGGCGAATAAATCAAACTTAGACGCTTAATCCTAACCCTAACCTAGCCAATCCCCTAAATGAGTAATGTCTGTTTACAGACAAGTAAAGAAAACTTACGCCTAACCCTGTTTCTAGTTTGAGTAGCACCAATTTGAAACATCCTTGAACTCACCCTGACAACTTTGGTTGATGCAAGTTAAATCATACAGGATGGTCAGGACTCGAGGGAGTTGAGGTAGGGGAGCGTCATCGCAAGAAACACCAACACCACCAGTGCCACCACCACCATCGCCCAAACTAGCTCTCATACTATCCTCATTGGAAGCCATTAATGAGACTTTAAAGGGGCGACAACCGGTAGGGACTAAAGTGGAACCCCCACCGTCTAGAATGGGTAATCTAGAAGAGTCAAGGGATTCGGGGGGAGGGCCTCCACCCAAAGACATCACGCAAGAATTGCAGAAGATCAAACTTTCGAAGTTTGTCGGGGGTTGCGCCAGTGAACGCACAGAAGCATGGTTGGAAGGCATGACAAGGTGTTTTTCCTTAAGGGACTATGCATCCAACTCAAAGGCAAATATTTCCATTTTTCAGTTAAGAGACAGTGCCTTGAACTCGTGGGGAAACTTGGAAAGACAACTACACCTTACCCTAAACACAGTATCTTGGGAACTTTTCGAGGAGAGGTTCCGAAGGAAATATCTACCAGCATACTACGAGGAACAACGGGTAGGGGCATTTCAAGCCTTAGTACAGGGAAACAGAACTGTAGAAGAATATGAGATCAGATTTATGGAACTGGTCAAATATGTTTCGTATATGGATAATGACCAACAACAGGTAGAGCGCTTTGTCTACGGATTGAACCCTAAGATAAGAGCTATGGTGCGGATGTGGAAACCATCTTTAGTAGAAGAGGCGGTGGAAAATGCGTGTTATGAGGAAGAACACATGAACTTAACCGGGGGTACAAGACCGACATTTCCGCATCGCCCTGGATTCGTAGGAAAGGCCCCAAGGACATTTCCTAGGGGAGGGGGCTCAAGGCCACCACCATATGGTAACATAGTCACTCCAAGGACAATGGCCACAGGGATTTCAATGGCAGCGAATGCAGCATCTCGTTCATCGCCAACAGCGCCGACAGGTCCACGACCATCTCAGGGAACAGCGAGTAGGGGCAGGGGTTCCAAGGGAAGGAACTCATTTCAGAGACAGTCACATAATAGTGCACAGGTTTAATCTCATGTTACCTGTTGGGGGTGCGAAGGACCCCATTACCAGCGTGACTGCCCGGAGTTACAATCAGGGTTTGTGCATAGAGAAGGAAAGGCACCGATGGGAAGATCAAGTAGCAGCCACCAGATTTACGCAGCGGTTAATAACCGCCAAGCTGAACATCAATCCATGGTGGTGGAGTCATCAGGTACGCTAAATCATATCAATGTTAAGATTTTATTTGATTTTGGTGCGACAAATAGTTTCATTTCACCATCTACATTAGAAAAGAGTGGGTTGGCAGCCTACGAGCATGATGACTTTAAACAAGTCGAGATGGCTTCGGGGGAAAAACAAGCAGTAGGACCTAGTGTCGATAATTGTATAGTAGACCTGGGAGTGTGCACTACTAGGTTGAAGGTATACATCACTGCTCTCGGGGCATATGACCTAACCATTGGAATGGATTGGTTAGCAGCTCACCGAGCTCTGGTAGATTGTTTCGCAAAGAGGGTGCTTTGTGTTGACGATGAAGGAAGACTAGTAGAGATCCAAGGTGTACAGAGAAAAGTGTCGTTACACTTTATATCAACTATGAAGGTTAAGCGATGTTTGAGGCAAGGGTGTCAACTTTATGTAGTGGAAGAAGTGAATGAAAGGAAGGGACCCTCATTGGATTAGTACCCGGTATTATCAGAATTTCAGGATGTTTTTCCAAACGAGTTACTAGGGTTACCTCCTGAGAGGGAGCTTGATTTTACTATTGAGCTAAAACCTGGTGCAAAACCAATCTCCAAGACTCTGTATTGGATGACAACGACGGAACTTTGTGAATCGCAAATGCAGTTGAAAGAGTTACTGGACTTAGGGCTAATAAGGCCCAGTGTTTCACCTTGGGGCACACCGGTAATTTTTGTAATGAAGAAGGATGGATCCTTACGACTGTGTATAGACTACAGGGACTTGAATCGTGCTACATTGAAAAATAGGTACCCAATGTCGTGAATAGATGACCTTTTCGATCAAATGAAAGGAGCAACGGTATTCTCAAAGATCGATTTGTGATCAGGGTATCATCAGTTAAGGATTAAGGAAGGTGATATCCCAAAAATTGCCTTTCGAACTCGGTTTGGACATTACGAGTTTGTTGTAGTACCTTTCAGATTGAGAAATGCGCTAGAAGTATTCATGAGCCTCATGAACGGTGTATTCCAGAAGTACTTAGACCGTTTTGTACAAGTCTTTTTAGATGACATCCTCATCTATTCCAAGAATGAAAGAGAACATGAGGAACACTTGTGAATAGTGTTGTCCTGCCTTAGAGAGAACAAATTGTATGGGAAGTTGTCGAAGTGTTCCTTCTTCCAGAAAGAGATCCACTATTTAGGTCATATCATTTCCGGCGAAGGAATCTCTATGGACCCAGAAAAGGTAAAGGCCATTATGGAGTGGCCAGTGCCGAAAAATTCCCATGAGGTGAGAAGATTCATGGGGCTAGCAGGTTATTATCGGCGATTTGTGGAAGGATTCTCCAAAATAGTGAAACCCATCACCACCTTGCAGCGTAAGGGGGTCAGGTATGAATGGATAGAAGAATGTGATAGTGCATTCATTGAGCTTAAGAGGTTACTAAATAGTGTGTCAATTCTACGAGTGTCAGATATGGAAAAGGACTTCACAGTCTGCAAGGATGCCTCGAAGCAAGGATTGGGGGCCGTGCTAATGCAGGATGGAGGAGTGATATCTTATGCGTCAAGGAAGTTGAAGAAACATGAGGAGCTATACGCGACTCATGATTTAGAGTTAGCAGCTGTAATGCTAGCTCTGAAACTTTGGAGGCACTATCTTGTGGGGTGAAACTTTGAGCTCAAAATAGACCATCAAAGTTTAAAACATCTCTTCACTCAAAGAGATTTGAATGCCA
>ML797782.1:61868-115689 GCA_009831015.1 Picea engelmannii | reverse complement strand
CCTTCATCAAGAGTCCAACTAGGATTTTCTGGAGGCTTAGTTGGTGTAGAAGTTCCCTTTTTTGGTGGCATGTTGGCCAAGTATCACTTTTGAACCTTGATTTTGAGTTGGTTCTGCTAGACAATAATTCTTTTGTTGTATCTCCCAAGTTTCATACCTTCTGGGTATGAAAATTTATTTTATGTAGTTATCTGATATTTCTTCTCTGCAATGCCATAGGTCTGATCAAAATTGGATGTGCAAAGTGGAATATATGGTAACTTCCCCACAACTTGTCGATTTTTGTCCTTTCCATGAGATCTCACTTGTATAGTGTGCCCCGCACAAAATAATTGATATAAAATTATGAAACTCGCATCAGAAATACTACAGATTGTCCACGATCTAATGAAACCAGTCCCACTCAATTTGGATACTCTAGGAAGAATTTATGATTGTTTTACCTGGAACACCTTCTTGAGACTAGTCAATAGGACTAGTCAGATACCTTATCTTACACAGGGTGTATCTACAAATTTAAGATGACCCAGAAGCTAAAATATTTACCACAGATACCTTACTAATTTCTGTAAATATCCTCCAAACTTTAGGGTCTGAAACATTACAGAATTTTTTTTATAGAGAAAATTCCACAATGACTCATTTCGGGATGATTCCAAAACCCTATCTTGTAGAGGATCTATCTCCGAAATTATAAGGCCTCAGGAGCTGAATTTTTAACCCAACGTATCTTTATCCATCTACTAAATATCCTCCAATCTGTTTCTTCTGAAACATTGTAGAAAAAAAGTTATAGCAAAAATTCCAATGTATCTCATATGTAGCAGCGAAACCCCAAGACCTTGAGCTCTGATACCATATGTTAAGAACCAAATACCAATATAGCATAGAAAAACCTCAGAAAAAGTACTCAACACCTTGAAAAAGAGATAATTTCAAATAATAAGCCTCTTTGAGGGGGCAACCTCCTTTTACCCCACTTAAATGTTCCAGTACAAGATGATTCAAAATGAAAATGTCACCTTGGTATATATAGGAGACTAGGAGGTATAATAACAACTAATGGCCTAAATCAGACATAAATAAAATAACATTACTAATATAATATGCCCCAATTAAGGGGTAATGAGACAATATTAGGGCTTAACAAATCCCTTCTTAGATGATGGGGGGTTGAGTTAATTTATAGCTTTAACTCTTTTTGGATCTATATAGATCCCTTATTTGCACACAATATGATGCAATATTTTTCCTTGAGTTACAACAAATAAACATTTCTTTGGATTTAAGGAAACACCATATAATTTCCATCTATAAAAAACTTTCCTCAAGTGATGAATGTGATCACTCCTTGTTTTTTAGTGTACCGTCAGGTCATCTTGATAATCCACCATGAATTTTCCTATTAACCCCTCAAAAGCATGATCCATGGCCCTATGAAATGTAGCTCATGTATTCTTTAATCCAAATGGCATCCTCTCATATGCATGTCTCCCAAGGTGTTATGAAAGTTGTCTTTGCTCTATCTTATTCAACAACTAAGACTTGATTATACCCAGAAAACCATCTAACATGGACATGCAAGTTGATCATGTGACTTGTTGGAGAAGAAAATACATGTTAGGTAAAGGGTACTTATATTTTACACTTGATATGTTAATATCTCTTAAATCTACACACATCCAGATCTCTCGGGTCTTCTTTCTTACTATTATAGGGTTTGAAAGCCAATCAAAAAGTATAAGGGGGTATATTATTCTAGCCTTTTTTAAATTCTCCAATTCAACCTTTACTAGCGTTTTTAATTTGTGGTTCATTATTCTTATCTTCTGCATGACAGGATTCACCCCTTCTCACAAGGGAATAATGTGTTGAAATATTGTTTTATCATATGCCTTCAAATCATCATAACTTCATGCGAACACATCAAGATATTATTTAAATAACACGACATATTGATCAACTTCATCATTTGTACAGTCAACCCCTAAATTGACGTATTTTGGGGAACTATCAGTCCCAATGTTAACTTTTCTTGTTTCTTGGACCTTTCGGGGTGAGGTTTCTTCCAGGAGGTTTTTAGCATGTTCGTCTATTGTAAAAAGAGACTCATATTGAATACAATTCATTGGGATAGTAGTTATGTGACTGTCTTCACCTTCATCATCATTCATCAAAAAAAAAATCAATTCTTCACCATTCTCAAATACTTGTAAATATTCCTGGTTATCAGGTACAAAAGGTCGAAATATTATTTTTACTTGAAAAGATGTTTTTCCCTGAACATCCTTCGGGTTGGACAATGAGGCTCCCAAATCTAATGAATCTTCCTTCTGATTTTATCCCTTGGGATGAAAGAGATATTGAAAGAGTTGAAGGCTTCCATCAATTCGTTGACTCTTTTGAAATATAATTTGAGTCTTTCCTTTTTTATTTTATATCTCTGGGTAACTTGATTTATTACCAACTTGGAGTCGTCAATCACAATTAGATGTTTGATCTTCATTTCTTGTGCAAGAATCATTCCCTAAATCAAATCTTCATATTTTGCCTCATTTTTTGTACATGAAAATTCAAGTCTAATAGCATGTGTATGCACAACCTTTCCTAGACTCACAAGGACAATTCCAACTCCACTACCAGAACTTGAACAAGATCCATTGAATGACATCCTCCAATAACCTTCAAATGGATGCTCTTGATTCTCCATATATTGAATTTGATCTAGGATTTCAATATGTTTCATGTCTAGGATATCATAATTTCCGATCCCAACATCTATATAATATTCCATTAATTCATTATCCTTCTTTTTGAAAGAGAAGGGTCTCTTGGGTTCATGAGGAACCTTAATCATTGCTCCTTCTTTATCTAGTAGCACCATGTAGCTTCCATCGTTCATTATGTATCCCTCGATCATAGAAAACCAATATATTCCTGAAACAACTCCATATGTAGGAGGAAGGTCTACCACAATAATATTGAAAACTGTAATAATATGGGGGGCTGCCATGATCCAGGCATAAAAGTATTTGATCTCTCCATAAGTTGGCACTTGTTTAGAATCAATTGCATATATACTTTCACCAGTCTCATAATATTTGGTACAGTTCATTCCCAATGCCTCCATGACCACCAATGGCATAATATTATTGATTGCTCCAGTATCAACTAAACAATTATGAAGTGCAACATCATGATTTTCAATTTAAATACAAAAGGGTGGGATTTTACCTCTCAACTTGACAGTTGATTTGTTCGGCATTTGTTTTGAACTTGTCACAACAACTTCCATTTTTCCAGATGGGTCATCCAACAATCTCAAGATATTTTCCCTTTGTTGGGGAATCTTCACCACTTCTGTAAAAGGAAGAGTTATCCTTAGTTTACTCAATTCCTCTACGACAGTGTATTTCATATGGGTGGGGTTTGACATTAGGTGTTTCTTCTTTCTTCCAACGATATCCGTCACATTCTCATTTTCCTTTTTCTCATTCATTTTTTTTTCTTTTCCTTTTTTCGAATCAAATTTATTATTGGATTTATTTACAAACACTCGTTTCTGGGAAACATTCTCCTACAAATCGGGGTCATTGTCGCCTTCCTCAAATATATACATGCATGTCTAGCATCCATCCATGTTTACATTTTAGTAACTTTCATTAGGTAAATAAAAGTTCTCTTACTCAATCATTTTCTTATCATATACATCATCCAGAGTAGATGCATTGGGGTTTGGTTTCTTGGGAACCCTTGCCCTTTGCGGATTATCAATGTTTTCAAACCTCACTATGTTTTCTTGGGGAGGGTTCTTCTTTGTTCTTGGATCGGAATTCTCATATTTTCTACATAATTTTCCCCCCTTCTTAGTCTGGTTATCTCATTCTGCATTTTCCTGATAGTTCTATTCATTTGTGAAATTTCAATTCTTTGTTTAGTTTCTTGTGCTGCAATAGGGTCTACCTTCACATCCGGTATGGTTCCCTTGAAAAATCATCCTCCAATTGTTTTATTTTGGGTCAATCATGACTTCAGTTCTTCATTCTTTCTTGAGCTAAAGGCTCCTTGATTATAAATACTTAAGCCTCCCAGCTTCCTTTTTACTTTTCCCAGAATAATGTCGAGGCCGACAGCCGTCTCAATCATAATTTCTTCCATCTTAGTGGATTTAATCATTGCTTCCTCCAAGGTATCCATCTGGGATGTTTTGATAACGTATTTTACATTTGATGGCATCGCATTCTTATAAAAACTGAGTATGATTGGGTCATTAGGTATTTTATCTTCTGGAATATTACTCAAAGTTTTATTGAACCTAAGATTAAAATATTGTATTCTCTCATTCTTCCTCAAACCAATTTGGGTGAAATCGGTGAGAAGGGTATGATATGCAACTGGAGGGGCGAACATAGTCAGGAACATGGCTTCGAGGTCATTAAACGATCCAATTGACCTACTGGGTAATGTAGTATACCATTCATAATCTCTTCTTGATAAGGTTTGAAGAAATAACCTTACCATCACATTGTCATATTCAACACGATGAAAATCACAAACATCAAGAAATAATTTAAGGTGTCTTTTGGCATCAATTGTTCTGTCTCCATAAAATTACTTCAAGGTACCCTTAGGGAGAACATGGACTTCATATTTCTCACCTAGAATATTTAAAGGGGAATCTCTTATTCTTCTTCAGTTTTCGAATATTATGTTTTCTTGATTTCTTGCAGCACCTCCTCCACCTCCTTGTCTATCTTCATGGTTTTTCTCACAGTTGTTCATTTCTTTCTTCCATGTCTGGAGATGTTCCAGGAATATATTTGCCACTTCTTAGAATACATAGTTTCTTGCTTTTACTTCTGGTAATGGGTCCCTTGTATTCATCCATATCCAATCCCGACCTTGTCCTTGTGCTTCTCTAGCTAGCCTTTGGTTTCTTCAGTCTTGTCGCTCGTCTCTCCTCTATCTTCGGAGAATTTATATTTCTTATTCTTAGGCCAAGATATGCCAGGCCCTTTATAATTCTTCTCGAGTCTCGGATGTGGTTATTACCAAATTATATAGCCAATGTAAGATGCTTCATTGATTATTCAATCTAATTTCCAGGTTGGGATGATCAGCCTGGGGAAAAGTCATGTATTTTTCAAAAGATTCTAAACTAGATTTCAAATTTCAATTCATTCCCTAGTATGGTCACCAAAAAAGTTGAAACTTGAATCTGTTAGGACCGAAACGACAACCTCACAGGGATACAAATCCCTCTGCATTTTTATAGAGGTGGTACTCCTCTTTATTTCAAGATTTTATTGGAATTCTAGATTTTGATAGTAATATAGGACATTTACAAAGTCCGTTGTGATATTCAAAGAAAGATAAAAATTGCAATAAAATAAAATAAAAATTGTTTTCCAAAGGGATTTCCTGAGAAGTGACTAGGAACCGTACACATCATATAGATAATAAAAAAATCCTCACATCCATCATAGTCAAACTAAACATTTATGATCACATAAAATAAAAGAAGATGGTATGCATGCATAAGAGAACTTTAATAGAGTATGCACATTTGGACCTCAAATAAAGATAATGATAGATCAAACTCAAATACTTTATACTCAAAACCTAGAGTTACAAAGCACAGTCAAAAATGATCCTGAAATAGTTCTCTTGGAATTTTTGAAAAATATATATTCTATTACAAATCCTTGAAACTTAAATGTGTTTGTCCTTAGGAGTGGGATTGGGGCTCCCGTGGACCATAAAGAAAATATAAAAAACAATTAAGATTGTATAAGGAAGATTGTGGGCGACAAAAGAATAGCAAGACCTGTTATGAGTAAAATCTCTCTATGGCTAGGGGTAAACCACAACAGACGGAAATGACTACAAAAATTGACTCTACTCTCAATTATGCTATGTAAACAAATATGATAGAAAGACAAGATAAAAGGCCTACCTCGTCCATACGTTTGATGAAGTCCACCATTGAGCACTTGACCCAAAGCAATATACCTGCAACTAGTCCTCAACAACCAAGCAATGCAAGCATATGGTAATAATATATGTTGTTAGCACATTCAATAGCATAATCCATCAACATTCATAAAAAATATGCAAATGGAATAATAATTCAAATATTTGCAAGATGTTAATTGGAAAAGAAAAGAGTATTTATATTAAGATGTAATCAGGAGAAGTGAATGAGTTACAAACTTCTGTGTCAACACAATTCAGAACTGAGAAAATAAGTTCCTTCCAGTTGGGCCTCCACCACTTCAATCCTCCACCAAAGGCAAGCTCGTGTAAGAGAGACAATGAAGTTCTCAATCAGTAAGAGAAGAGCTTGGGGGTTGAACAATGTGTTCAAACTTAAAGGATAAAGGGATGCAGACTCAATGTGAAGTGAATAATTCTTCCAAAGTAACTTTGCTCTCGAAGTTGAATTCTTTCTCCTCTTTTCCATAGCTCGAATTTGGCCCATTTATAGCCCTCAACTAGAACTGAAGGAATGATTTAGAATGTTTTCAGTATATGTAAGGCCAAGGATCATTGATCTCGTGACGTGACATGGAAACCCGACACCATTTTTCAATTTTGGGCACATTTCCCAATGTATGTAGGTTGTACTAGTGAAACCTGTGTATATGCATGTTGTATAGTAGGCAAGGTGTGTATATGTGGAAAAATTATATTTGTATCTCTGGGATTTGTAAAAAAGGGACTTCAAGTCTAAATAGGGAAATGGAAAAAGGCCTTATGTGCAAGATTGCATGGGGTGAGAAAAATATTGCTATAACAAATGCCCCCTAATGTGTGAGGTCAGAGGAGTATTTGCGATGGCTGAAATACATTATAAAAACCCAAAAGTGGAGTAATGGGGACCCAGCTGGAAGAACTAGTTGCTCATACAATATGTATTGACTTTGCGTACATGGCTGCCAATTTGAATTACAATGCAGATCCATGTGAAAATATACCAAACAACTATCCATGGCCATGAATAGGAAAATACAAATCCGGTTACATGCCAAAGGTTGTCATAGTCATGAACAAGGCCCAGTAAAACCAGTCTCAAAATCAATATGAAGATATCTGTATATAATGGAGTACAATATGATCTCCCATGATCACTAAATTCACATAGGTACTGGTCCAATGAAAAGGTAGCAACAAATTAGGAAAGTTGCAGCTACATATTGATGTCTTCAAGTCTTCTACACAATCCTCCAAAGGTGCAAGTCTACATCGTGTGAATAAAGGAATTGAGGTCGAACACAATGAGACTTCGTTTGATTACCGATCATTGAGGTATACCGTTAAAAAATACGAGACATCATATCGATCATGAAAGTAGGTATCAAGGCACCGAGTACATTCTTACAAGTGTAAATAAAGGAGTCAAGGTCGAACACTTGAAGAATCCATCGATTAGGAGACATTGATATATTCCCAACTGTCGATGGCGAGAGAACTTGCCACTAATGACTACAAGCTTCTAGGTACTCATAGGACTCTAGGTCTCGTCTCCAGAATAGATGAGTTGGATTCGATGGAAGGAGACCCACTAAAAGGAGATCATTAAGGCATCTCTCATCATTCATCACAAGGTACAAAGCAGGAGCTTGATGATTTGGAGGAAATCGGATGAAGAACATGTTCACGAACCAATGACCATGTGCGTCTTTCACGTGTGCCAAGTGCAAGCGGTACATGAAAAAGACCCTCTAAAAAGAAGCCAATGAGGAAAAATACTGACAAAGGCGAGGAAACCACCAATAAGGATAATGGCCTCCAAGACACTGCATGAATCCCAATGTGTGAATAGGTGTCTTTCCATCAAACACAAGGGAAACCACCCAGTCAACGACCAATGATGAAATGTTGACTGTTGGGTTCAAGGTTACCTACCAATGAGGAAAGTAGGACCAGGGTGCGTAATAGGACTACCACTTCATGTGATTCTGAGAAAAAATGAGGGTATGGCCGACATGCAAAGTCAAGAGTTCTGAGTAATGGTTGACATAGGTTGATAGACATCCTTTGAACAAGAGCATGAGACATATGGAAGACTTTGGCATCATAGAATCAATGATGAAACCATGAGATGCAGGAGGCATCAATCAAACTCTCCATAGGGACTGGAAGAGTAACCAGTCGGGGGAGAAAACTCTTTGTAACGAGATCAGCTTCCTAAGGCCATGTTAAACCCAAAATTATGATGACAAGTGGACTCAACAAATTTTTTCTTTGTTCAAAGGTGACATGACTGCTACCAATATAATATAATACTTTGTTCTTGCCCGTCTTTTTTTTATTTTTCCTAGTCAAATGAATGTTATGATACAGAGGAGGAAACGAGTGTCACAAGTAAGAAAAAATAGTTCCAGCAGTGGAACATACCTATTCTCAATGCATGGAAGTGCATGCGGGAGATAGACACTCGGGGGAATGTTACCTCCTGGGTATGGAGTGTCAAGTTGTAAAGGATATACACGCGGATCTTCTCAATTGAGGATGCAAAATTGTTGAGGTAAACGGTTTATAACACAAAGCGAGAACCATCCATAGGCTCAATAATGCAAGCAAGGGCATGAGATGCAATCACAACCTAATACCAAAAAATGTCTTTTTTCATAATCTTAGTCTACTTGGTGTGAAAAATGGATAAACTTGTACCAAATAGACGTCCTTTAAAATCCAATTTATGAATGTGAAAGAGACAAGTTCACTCGCCAATCTTTTCACTTTTTGAAAACGAGTCGGAAAAGAGCTTAAATCAAACTCGGTTGGGAGTCCTCTAGGTATAGGTCAGCATGTTTATGAGTGAGAAATGAGGCTTAGCATAAATTCATGTATTAGATATAAGGGACTCCCAGTCCTACAGAAAAAATCTCTGCATGGGCACCAAATGGACCAGAGGATCTAACTAGGGTACCCATGTATGGTAAGTCTCTACCATTTGATATTGACACGTCTTGTAGTAGATGGAGGGTTATGCATTGCTAAAAAATGGGTTTGTACCTAAGGCATATGAGCGATAGTTATAGGACAATGAAAGTGTGCATGATGGAATGGATACCTATCCTATATGTTGGGTAGCGAAAAAAATACATGTTCGTAGTTACAAACAGTCAACATAACGCTAAAAACCACAAGAATCCCTGGTGAAAACTACAAAAACCAACTCAATTCACTATTGTATTAGTCAATTAGGCGAAAATACGATCAAAAACTATGTAAAGTGGGTAAAAAGTCCTATAAATAGTAATAAAAAACCAATTTTACTATGTCATTTGACTTTTTTACCCAAATAGTGAATTTTGGACCAAATTACCTTCGATCTTCAACTGGTGATTACAGGAGCGTCGAGTGACGGAATCAGCCACTGTTTGGACCAAGTAATTCCTCTTCCCCTCCTCTTCCTTTCTAGTGGATTACATTTTGTATTTAGGTTTCAAATTTTAATTTATTTAAGGAGAAAATTAGATATTTAGGTGTATGCGGGCTACTATTCATCGGGTCACGTATACGCGTGGTTATACACGGTTGTGGAAAAGATAGCCAGCATATACGTAGCCCTATATGTGATTGTGAATGTTGCATCCCACGTGTATGTCTGTAAACAAAGTTTTTTGTGGTTTCTAACTCAAAAAGTGATGTTTCTCTGGTAGGATGGTGCTAGAATGGAGGGAAAGGGAACATGAGGAGGTAGATGTTGTTGTGGAAAGAGATACAGGGGCCCAAATGTCCTTGAAAATATGTAGTTTGTACAATTTTTTGGTGCTCAAATGGATGAGGGCCCAAGTGAGGTTGCTACAGTTGCTCGTGGATTAATGGGATCCAGACAGTGAGAGCTTCAACCTTGATGGGAAACAATTAAGGATTGAAGTCGAGGATATATATTTCTTAATGGGGTTGTCGCGTCGAGGTGAGGTGGTGAACCTCATATCCCATGGATTTGGAAGAGGAATGAAGATATAGGAGTGCATATATGCTCACTGTATAGAAAGGACCAAGAAGGTCAGGAGTGAACTCCTCATCAGAGCGATAAACAATCTAAGCCTCATGATTGTTGTCCTCTTTTTGACCTGGATCACAGTATCTGATTTGTTGCACCAGGAATCGAGGCCACTTATGTTCTACTCCATAGATTGTTTGAGACCCATGGTGTACGATTGGTGCACCTCACTACTGGATAATATGAAGATCCAGTTGACAGAATGCAAACAAGGTAACAAGAGGAACTTCAAGTTTGCATCCATCTTGTGTAGCTTTTTATTTGAGCGAGTTCCGGGTTTGGGACCTAGAGTTGATATCATTCCTCAAGGACCTCGCAATCCATCCATGGCATAGTGGACCGAGGTGATGATACGATAGGGGGAGGTAGGATGCCCACACCCTACAACGATGATTTATTTTACTGGTGGAGATGACAGGTCATTTCTCTGGATGACTACCCCTATGCAAGTATAGACTTCAGAGGGGACCCTCACATGCCATTGCCACTAGGGACCACCTATAGGGACATAGGTATGTCAAAGTTTTTAAATATTTCATTTTTTTTTATTTTTGTATAGGAAAACAAAATTATTTTTGGATGATGTTTAAGTACTAACTAGACATGTATGTGATGTAGACATAGGTCCGCGATGGTCGAACGGGCTTCCATGACATTATCGGAGGCATCGAGGAGATGAGGCAGTGGGAGGAGAAGCAGAGAGAGTCCTTCAAAACGTGCAGGGAAACTTGTCTTGTTTGACACATAGAATTCTGATGGTTCAGGTAGAGGATCTGTCCGAGGCCATGCAACGACAGTTGGTTGGCGTGCCCAGAGCTTGGGTGCGACTCTTTCAGCATCTTGAAAATGTCGTAGTTTGTTATCATGACCCACATATGGCACCACATGCATAGATGTCATGGATTTTGTATTATCGGTTGTATATGTGTATTGAGGGTGTTGGCCCCAATTGTTTACTATAAACATCATATTTTTTAAAATATATATAAAACATGGTTCTTCGGCTTTACTTATACTACAATGTGTACATTGATGAGAATGTTTATTGTCTTTAGTTATGTGACAAATGCCAATCTAAAACGAAATTAGCATAAGCATCAGATACATAATTAGAACTCCTAGGTATGTGATGATAAGTAATAAAATCAAACTATCATTCTAAAAGGCGTACTTGAAGGAATCGTCGGAGTAATGTAGAGTCACGCACACAGTAATTTTCATTCAACTAACATACTACTAACTGGGAATCCAGGCGAACCTCCAAAGAGTGAATACCATGTGAAATGGAATCTCACAAAAGTTCTATAACAACGCTATATTCGGCCACATTATTCATGGATGGCCCTAGGCATACACCACCTAAATACACCAGTAGACCCTCGAGTGATTAAACCACCCAAGCGGTGGAAGCCAAGTTTTGTGTATGACGACCGACTCTGTCTACCAATCCTAAGTAAACCGGAGACTCCGCTGACATCTACCAACCAAGACAAAACTCGATAAGCAAGCCGAAGACAACAAATAAAGAGAAAAGATATATACACTAAATTACATTAGTATACAAAGATTTACGCCCAAGATTGGGGCTCACATGTAATAAGTAGAACCCATTCCTGGGCTCAGCCAACATGTTTCCTTCATAATATTCTAATTCATAGACTCCTTTTTCTAAGACACGTCGCACGATATAGGGATTGTGCCACATGGGTTTGAACTTGCTTGCCCCCAGTAGTTCTTTGGATTGATCATATAAAAGGACAAATTCACCCTCAGCGTACAACTGAGGACAGACAGACTTATCATATTGGACCTTGACACATATTTTATTCACCTAGATAGTCATAGAGGCATCTCAACACTTCTCATCAAGGATCTCTAGGTGTACGAGGCATCACTCGAGATCACAAGTGTCAGGGAGGAGCGTGAGTGAAAATCTAAGAGAAGGGATTCCACATTCAATAGGTAAAATAAACTCCACACCGTGTACTAACTAGAAAAGAGAAAATATGGTGGCAGTCTTGACCAAGGTTTGGTATGCCTAGAGTGTGGGATATAGCATAATATGGCAGTCATATTAGTTCTGGATGACAATTTTCTGCAAAATTGTCTTGAGAGACTTGTTGACGGCCTCTACCTGTCCATTTTCCTGGGGGTAGTAAGGGGAAGAATTACCATGCTTAAACCCCGGCTTGGATGCTATCTCTTCCATCATTTCATTCTGAAAGTGACTATCATGATCAGTGACAATCTCACTTGGGATACCAAACCTGGCAATAATTTGATTGAATACGAACAAGGTGGCAGTATTCCCATCAGATTTAACTATAGGCATGGCCTTGGTCCAATTAGAAAAGTAATCTACAGCCAACATAATGTGTTGATGCCCCCCAACCGAAGTTGGGTTGCAATCCACAAAGTCTACCACCTACTTGGTGAAGGGAGCAATGATAATGACTATATGGAGAGGGGCTAGATGCGAGCACATTTTCTGAGTGAACACCTGGCATGGGTGACAATTCTTAACCTCTTCAACGCAATCTTTAAAGAAAGATGGCCAGAAATAATCAACCCACAAAATTTTATGGGTTGTCACAAGCCCGGATAGATGACCACCTCAAGCCCCATTGTGGAAATCATTTAGAAATGACTCAGATTCTTCATGAGTTAAACAATGACATAGGATATTGTCTATTCCTCAATTATACAAAGTGTCCTCGATGATAATGTATTTTTTGGCTTGGTATCATATACTTCGTCGATCATCTTGCAAGAGATGTTGAGGGAACTTCAAATTTTGAAGATAGAGAACAATGTATCCATACTAGGGGTCAAACGATGAGACAAGGAAAATGTGTTCATCCACAAAAGAATCAACATGAATAACATCCTCATCCAATCGTGCAAAGTCGGATATTAACTCTGCAAAGACTAGTGATTTTTTGGATTTCGCAGAAGAAAAATCGAGATCAAATTATTGTAAAATGACAATCCATTTATTGTATTTTCCCCCTATGATATGCCTGATAAGGATTTATTGAAATGGATTGACATCGGCAACAACAGTAGTTTTGCAAAGAAATATATAATGGTGTAATCGTTGGACTGCGTGGACGGCAGCCAAAGCTAGTTTTTCAATGTGAGAATATTTGAGCTCAAGACCGACTAAGTTTCGACTAAGACAGTAGATGACGTTCTCACGGAGCTCATCATCCTCCTGAACCAAAACCATACCAATCATCTCTTCGGATGTGGCGACATAAAGAAATTAATCCCTACTGTAGTCGGGAGACTTCAACAGAGGCATCGATACCAAGGCTTTCTTCAAATCATCGAAGGATTCCTAGGCCTGCTCATCCTAGCTAAAAGGGGTGTCCTTCTTCAAAAGACACATGAAACCCTTAGAAATATTGGCATAGTCTACTATAAACCGATGTAAAAATTTATCTTTCCCTTGTAAACCTTGAAGTTGTCGAATAGTGAGCGGGGAAGGAAATCAAAGTATTTCCTCAAACTTTGATGGGTCTACCATGATCTCGGTCTCAGAGAATAAAAATCCTAGAAGATGTCTAGACCTAATGCAAAAGATTCATTTATGAGGGTTCAACCGGATTCTATAATGACGACATCTTTCAAAAACTAGTCGAAGGTGCTTAGGGTGATCCACTCTCTTACGAGAGTGAGCAACAATATTGTTAAGATAATCTTTGACTGTATGCCTAATATCGTGGAATGCAAAGGTCATAACATGTTGGAAGGTTGATCTGACATTTTTAAGGCCGACAGGAATCTTCCAGTATGCGAAAGTACCCCAAGGAAAAATAAATGTTGTCTTATGTTGATCCTTTGGTTTAATTTGAATTTGGTAATAACCTGAAAATATGTCCATGAAAGAAAAAACTTGGCTTCCTGCACACTCATCAAGAATCCAATCAATAAAAGGTGTCATAAAGTTGTCTTTAGGACATGCTTTGTTCAGGTCACGAAATTCCATGCATACACGGATGGTTCCTTGCTTCTTATTCATAGGAACGGGATTGGATACCCATTTAGTCAAGGGAACCAGGTAGATAAATCATGCATTAAGTAGTTTCTCTACCTCTACCTTAATAGCAGGGACCTTCTGGGGATTGATAGCTCTAAGATGTTGTCGAATAGGCTTAAAATCCAAGTAAGTTTTAATCTCATGCTTGACAATTTGAGGGTCTATTCTTGGCATCTCTTCATATGACCAAGAAAATACATCTCGAAATTCCTTGAAGAGCTCTATGTAGATCATGATTTCTTCTGGTGAACAATCTGCACCGATGTGTACATTTTCAATCTTACTAGGGGTATGAGAGATATCGATCATGACGGTAGGAGATATACTCTCCATATTTCCTTCATCATAAATGTCATGCGTATCAATTGGAACTATGGTGTGATAGACTATCTCGCTCAAAGTAAATGGAAAGACACTTGTTCGATCCTAACATGCTCTGGGAGAAAATAAGAGCAATGATGCATATCATCCAAAGGTTTTTCAGAACCATTCATGGCCTCGATGATAGCTTCATCTAAGGGGAAAGTATCATCGAGGCATTCATGTGAACAATATGAAGAAGTGGCCCACACGGGCTTAAGAACATAATCATCCTCGTCCGTCGGCGAGGTAATAGGATAAGGATCAGAGGAAGATTCTAGTACAACTTGATATTCTATCTCCATTGTCGATAGCGGCATGGCCATTCCAACATGAAATTGACCTTCACAAGACATAGTCGAGGAAGAAAGGGTCCAAGGAACGTTAAAATAGGAAGTTCAGAAAGGAACGAACCTCTATGACGAAATGAGCCTACTGGACATGGTGTA
This sequence comes from Picea engelmannii, assembly GCA_009831015.1. NCBI lineage: Eukaryota > Viridiplantae > Streptophyta > Pinopsida > Pinales > Pinaceae > Picea > Picea engelmannii. The sequence continues at coordinate 100,820 of ML797782.1, read as the reverse complement.
AACATGGTGAATCAGTGCCATGAAGTCGAAGGTACCCATAAGGGATGAATACATTTAGACATCGATATTCTCAATTTTCGGCTGAGAATTGTTGACCACGTGGATCAACGGTCCAACAGATGCACTTGGGATAGCATACGCAAAGGATAATTGGTTGACCATCACAATCTTCCCATCATGAGGGAAACAAAGAGTGCGGAATATAGTCATAGCATAAGTCCAATTGCATCCTAGTAACAAGTTATAATCAAGGGGTGCATCAACCACCTTGACATCCACCTCTACCATATTCCCACCTAACTGGACCGGAAAGGCAGGAATAATACCATGAGGGCGGAAAGAATGACCGTCAAAATTAGTCAACATGGTCGGATATTCAGAGAGAGTTCGAGATCTGAGAGCTTTCCAACAGATCAGGGACATCACACATTTTTCAGCGCCTTCATCAACAACCACATGCTTGATGGTATACTTCAATTAACCCACGTGGATTTGGAATGCCACATGGTAAGGAAAGTGAGGCTTCACATCTATGAAGTCAAACTTGATAACTTTCAAGCCACTGGGGTCTAGAGCTCCTAACCCAGATAGCAATGTATTCCTTAGTGAAGGACATATCTAGAGTACCTCCAAGGCCTACATCGCACAAGGGGTTTGACCCAGGTCCTCAAAAATAGAGTAACTTTGGGCATCTCTAGCATTTGGATTATGGGTAGAGCACTTGATAAATCCCTTTGGAATATGGCGCAATGGCTCTGGTTTTTCAATCTGCAAGGGCGTCTCCAGAGGAGGAGGAGATTCTAGACCAGGTACAGTTTGTGGAGAATTGTAATCGCGAGACCCGGTGGCTACATTAACCTGATAATTGACCATATTGATGCACAAATGGTCATCATCTTGTGCCGGTGGGTTTTGACTCCCACCAGTCACATTTCTAACATTTGAGGAGCTCGAGGCCATGTTTTGGTTATGTGGAAAAGGATTCGTCAGCAGGACGGGTGGTAGAGAAAAGAGCCTCACAGCTTCCGCAAGTTTGGGGAATAAATGAGTAAGATGATCATATGTACAAATCTTACAAGGAAATTTTAACTTACGCTATTCTTTCTTTCCCTCACCAACATTGCTATTCGTCCTCTCATTATTACCATTGTCCTTGGGTTTATTATTATTCTTCCCACCCTTACGATTATTATGATGTCCTTTCTTCTTATTCTCGCATGGTTGTTGGTTACGATTTGGTTCAGTCGACGATTTCACAGAATGTACATCTATTGACTTAGTGGGATTGAAAGACACATACGAAGTTGTCTCTCCTGTAGACTGATTTAGAGACAACTCTTTCAAATGGCTTTTCACCGAGCCTACGGATTTCACATTGGCGGAGCCTACAATTCCATCGGCATGAGGTTCGGGCTTTTGTCTAGGGTCATAGTTTGACCTCGGTGTATCTGGAAGAATATCTTATAACATCCCAAACTGAGCGTATATAAGATCTAACTGTTGGGCTTTGAAGAGTGTGTCTTCCTCATATGTAACCTCGGATGTAGAAACATCCTTAGAAATAGGAGGTTGTAAGGACTTAAGGAACCATTCTAACAGGAATTATGGGGGTATGAAGGTCTTGATCAACCTCTTCTATCTACTCTACTCTTGGATGTGATCCAATATATGAGTGGCTTTGTCCTGGAATAAGGTTGATAGAAGTTCTAGGCCAACATCATAATGAACCTGAAATTGTAAGTGGTTAAGGAAGACTAGCACCATCTGACTAAAGGTCTTGTATGCCCCCCTAGGTAGCTCGATATACCATTTCATGGAAACCCCTATGAGGGTGCGTTGAAATAATATTAACCGAATGGAATCGTCGTTAAGGGAATTCAAAGAGMACCATAAGTGAAAGGTGGTAACGTGATCACCAAGGTCCTCGCCATTCTTTCCTTCAAATTTTGGAATATCTGAAGGAAGCTTGGTGGGAATGGGGGGCCATGTAGGATCATGACACACAATKTCRTTCATCAACTTAGACAAGTACGGCAAGTTKATTGTGGCCATAAAATTGAGACGAGGTTGCGACATCTGGCCCCAAGCTCCCTGGAAAGATTGTGTTTGGGGAATCGCGGCCCATCCAGGGTTMTAGTAAGCACCATGGCCCTGTCCAAGATTGTAAGACCCTTCTCCAGGCTGATTCATAAGGGGTTGGTTGGGCATCATTCCAGTAGGAATGTTTTGATGAGGGTTATAAAACTGCCCTCAGCTGGAGTGGCTCTRGGTTGGGGGTTTCCCAAGGTGTGAAAATGACCTCCTTCAGGTGTGAATCTAGAGGATAAAGGTGGATTTGTCATTCCAAACATGTTGGYMTGAATAGGCACTGAGGAGGTGAGCATAAAGGATGGAACTTGAGTAAAATCTTGTCCTCCAGGTTGGTTATTCCACCCATAAGAAACAAGATTAGACCCAGGGTTAAAAGAAGGAATGCCTCCCACGGTAGAAGTTGTTTGAGGGATCTATGAGCCACCAAACGAGAACAGATTATAAGGAGGATTTGTGCTCCCAAGTCCAATTCTAGCGTTAGGGCTAGCGGCTAGGATGGAGTTTGAAAACTATGAAGTAAAATTTGGCATACCATAGGAAAAAGGACTAGTGGCCATCGGGATGGACTAAACATTATATCCTAGTGAGTGACCAAGAGACCCAAATGGGTTCATGGAAATCGGTTGAGTATTCACTATAGGACGATAAACAGTGATGATAGGTGCCTCCGGCACTACAACCATTATGGTTGCAGGAGTCGAAGGGGTGTCATTAACTATAGTAGGTATGAGATTGGAAGGGCTCCCAGTATATTGATGACTCAGTTCAGTACTCATCCTTGTAGAATCACAAGTCTGATAAGTGGAGGTGCATGTACCATGTTTAATAACTCTACGCATTTTAGAAGGAAAAGACTCAAAATGCGGTGGTAACTGTAACAAGCAGTGAGACCTGCGGGGAAGTTGGTCTCGCTCCATGATGACTTAATATTCAAGATATATAAAAAAACAAATCCTAAGGCCAACTAGTAATCAAAGAGCACACCAAAAATAATCAAACGACCAATATGCACGCAAACATGATAAAGTGACTGAAAGGGACCTCCCTCATTAAAGTAGGTATGCCTCACCCAAGAGGGGCCTGAGACTCCACTGCTAAATATTGGAGGAAATGAAATCAATTATAATGTCCCTCGTGGGATTAACAACCAGTCGGTGTGATCCCCTCGGAGAGGTAATCCTCCATAAAGGTTGTGTGTTTTCCGACCCTTACCTGACCCATGGTACCTGCAAAATAACCCTTGCAAGTAACCTATGTGGCACCTGAGTCAAGCAACTAAGAAACCATGGTATAACCAATGCACAGGAGAAAATTCGTAAGTCGGGTCCACTATATGGGCAGGGTAGTAAATCCTGAAACCTTGAAAGAACCACCTCTTGTGGAGGTAAGGGCACTAGAAAGATCCTCATATACGAATATATCCCAAGAAATATATATGACGCTAAGAAGGTATCGAGGGGATATCCCTTCAACCGACCTCACATGACCTCATGCTTAACTACGGTGTAAGCGAAGCCTCCTGATATTACCAATTATACAATGGATTTATCCACTCCCTTAGTCAGACAAATATGTTGATTTAATAGCCTTGGAGAAGTTTACTCACAAAACCTTATTCCAAGGCACTAAATCGTAAGCTAGTTTGTGCACCCTAGAAAATAAAATCGTTACTAATCAATTTTAAATTATAGCGTTAATTTGAATGGCCTTTCTTTCAAAAGGTGCAGTCGTGAAACTAGTGATGTTATGACTCAGCATGTAAAATAAATGAATATGGATACAATGCAAAGTCCTAACTTCAATTTCCAATAGATGATATGCTTCCTAAAACTGCAATTTTCAATTCAATTCTACAATTCTAAATAAAAATGAAATATTTATTTACATGCACTAAGATAAATGACAAAGACTCAAGAGATCAAAATGACAATTAATGTAAAATACCTAATATTTTTGTATTTTCAATATAAGAAAAATGAAAATGCAAGGATTGAACAACAACTTGATATAAAGACTCTACTTTTTATAGACATACACAACCTAACTAGGATATCAAGGAGAAAAACACCCAGCCCAAGGTGCAAGGACAATCAAAATGAAAAGATGATGAGAAAGGCACCACCCAAAAATTCAACCAAAGACAAGTTTCCTATCATTCCACAGACACTTAATAGTCACTACAGAGACCCAAGAAGAATCAGCAATCATCAAAACCTGCCCAGAAACCACCAAACCTAGAAAAAAAGCAACAAAGGTTGATGTACACAATTATTCAAGGTAAAAGTGTGTACATACGTAGCTTGTAGGAGGACAACACACATGTGTACACGACTTTCAAGAAAAAAAACCCGTGTATATGTGTCAAAACACAGCTAGGCTAAGGATAAGGTTGAAAGACTCAGACCCAGAGTGAACATAGGTTGTCAAGCAATCATACGACAAGAAACTCAATATGAATGAAAGAAATCTAAGGAGAAAAACACTTCAAACCCCCAAAAAGAAGATTCAATCCCCAGTATGGTTGCCAATTTTGTTATGAGGAAAATCTCTTTATGGCTAGGGGTAAACCACAACAGACGGAAATGACTGTAGAAATCGACTCTACTCTCAAGTATGTTATATAAAAAAATATGCTATAAAGACAAGATAAAATGCCTACCTCATCTACACGTTTGATGAAGTCCATCGTTGAGCACTTGACCCAAAGCAATAAACCTGCAACTAGTCCTCAACAAACAAGCAATGCAAGCATGTCATGATAATATATTATTTTAGCACATTCAATAGCATAATCCATCAACATTCATAACAAATACTCTCATGGAATAATAATTCAAATATTTGCAAGATGTTAATTGGACGAGAAAAGAGTATTTCTATTAAGATATAATCAGCAGAAGTGAATGAGTTACAAACTTCTGTGTCGCCACAGTTCGAAACTGAGAAACTAAGTTCCTTCTATCTGGGCCTCCACCACTTCAATCCTCCACCAAAGGCAAGATCATGTAAGAGATACAATGAAGTTCTCAATTAGTAAGGGAAGAGCTTGGGGGTTGAACAATGTGTTTAGACTTAAAGGATAAAGGGATGCAGACTCAATGTGAAGTGAATAATTCCTCCATAGTAACTTTGCTCTCGAAGTTCAATTCTTTCTCCTCTTTTCCATAGCTCATATTTGGCCCATTTATAGCCTTCAAGTGGAACTAAAGGGCTGATTCATAACGTTTACAGTATATGGAAGGCCAAGGATCATTGATCTCGTGATGTGACATGGAAACCCAATACCGTTTTTCAATTTGGGGCACATTTCTCGATGTACACGGGTTGTAGTGGTGCAACTTGTATATACGCATGTTGTATAGTAGGCAAGGTGTGTATACGTGGAAAAATTATATTTTTATCTCTTGGATTTGTAAAAAAGGAACTTCAAGTCTGCATAGAGAAATGGAAAAAGGCCTTATGTGCAAGATTGCATGGGGTGCGACAAATCTTTCTATAACAAGACCTGGAAACAAGACAAGGAGAAGTTATCAGACTTCGGTTAAACCTTTCTAGTCAAAGAAGCAGAGTAACTGGATGAAAAAACTGATAACGAAAGAAAGATGCGATCAACATAAAATTACTGTGATGGTTTCTCTCTTTGTTACTTTCTTGCAACTGTCCTTTTATTCTCTTCATTGATAGTTACAGGAACCGTCTCAATTGTTTCTTTCCCTTCGTTGGTTAATTTGTCAATTTCTTTTTTGAACCAATACTCAATGTAGTTTTTCATTGGTGCGACATTTATCTCATGTCTAATTTTAATGTTTAATAATTCGCCTTCCAAATCGCTTAAGTCAAGAGAAATACCATGTATCGCTTCCTCAATATCTTGTTTTTTCACAGAATAATCCACTAGTCAATTGTTTGTTTCTTCTTTCACTACATTCTTCCTCTTTTTTCTCACAGGGAACTTATGTGAGGTCTCGATTTTTCCAGGGGGGAATTCTTCTCTCCTCCGTCGCTTGAAATATTGTTGGAAATATTCCTAATTAGGTGATCCATTGGAGCATTGCTCTGGGATGTGGTAGTTTTGGGAGTAACAATTGGACATTGGGCACTCCTTTCACTGAGAACCTTTCCTTTTTTCTTATAAAACTCATTAGTATTGAGTATTGTTTCTAAGTCACTAGCATTGTGTACAGGAGTTATTTTGGTGTTATCTTCTTCTTCATTCAAGATAGCATGATTGAACGAGTTGTTGAATCCTACTGAGAGCATATGTTTCACAAATATTTTGTTAGGATCAAACGCCTTTATCCTTTTGGAATACTTTAGATTTACATTGTTGAAGTGGTTTGCAAATTCATCAATTTTATTTATGTTTCTGAATATGAAATATCCAATCTTCCATGGCAAGGGGATGAATTTATTTTTCCTTTTTTCATGGAAAAAATGCAGCCAAAAGTTGTATTGCCTTGCCACCTCTGTAATGAATAATTTATCAGATACATGATATGGGAGAAAAGAAGGTTTTTCTGTGGAACAGAATATCCTTATGACACTTTGATTCTCCATTTGTTCTATCGTTCCTCTTTTCTCTAGAAATTTATTAGCCTGGTCAGATATCCTTGAAGTATTCTCTCCAAAAAATGACCTCTTGAAGACTTAAACAAAATCATTATAGACTTCATAAAAATACAAATGGGTCTTATGTCTATATAATTCCTGATATCAAAAGGTAACTGGATCTGTTAACATGGTAAGCAACCAGGCAATTTCCCAAAATGGGTTTTTAAAAGAGTCCACCTGAATCTTGGTTATGTCTTCTATAATTGACACGTGATTCTCCAAATATTCAGGCAAGAGGTCAAGGCCATTGTTATGTCCCTTCAAGAAATATTTTCAATCTTCTCCTTTGAAGGTAAGTGTCGTGTCTGGGAGCTTCAACATCCTCTTAAATACTTGCGATGAAAGGGAAACCGAAGAATGATCTTGGATTTGTATAATCCTCTGGCTTGGAACATACTTATCCATGCACCATGCAACATGCTCTTTACAATCAAAGACCTCAGGAACGCACCCTACGTAATCAATTATGGATGCCTATATTACGTCTTTCTATGCAGGAGAAGAGGAGTAATATGAATATGCTCTGGACCACTAAGTATTTTTGTCTTCACGACCAAAAATATTTAGAGTATCACCATAGAACTGTTGTCTAAATGTTGTTTCCATAGGTTTACGAGAGTATTCTTTCAACTAGATAATAACTTGAAATGAATCCTTTTGGGGAGATGAAAATAATATAACCTTTGGCAAATCATGGTTTAATGCAAGTTAATGAAAAATATCCTCTAGCCCTTCGATATTAATGACGATATTTTCTAAGCCTGCATGATCAGTTATTAGCATTAAACCACACTTAATGCATATTGGGAAAAGCATGAAGATGGCGGGGACGAATGAGAGAAATTTTGAATATGGAGTTTTTTATGAACCTAGGAACTCACGAATCCATGATTATGGATGATCAAAATAAGCTAAGTGTTGCAAAGAGGTCGTTCATAATTGCATATGGGAGAAGTGAAATACTTAGAGGCTTGGTACCTGAGACAAATTTGATGTTCATATTGTAGATCGCAGACCTTTGGGTGTAAAGAGGAGATCGCAGAACTTGGAAGATGAAGGATTGAATCCGTAAACCCACAAAATTGCAAAAAATGGTTAGGTATATTGTAACAAGGCAGTTGCTCGGACTCATGACATAGGAATGTGAATGGAAATGAAAACCCATCAACCCGCAAACCCGTCGATTTTTGAAATATGACTAAGTATGGTAACTAGAAAGGGATAGGAGAAGGGAAAAAAGAAAAGGAGAAACAAGGGTAGGTATAGAAGAGGGAAAAGCCATGGAAAAAGTAAGTTGGGAAAATACAAAAGGAAAGGATATTTCAGAAGCAGGAATTGATCTCAATAGATAGCAAACCTTATGATACAATTGTCTTCTTGTTGTATTGTCTTGTTGCATTGTTGTTGACTGCAACTTTCCTGGATCCCAAATTTGGTCCTGCATCTCTCCTCCTACCTTGTTGATGTACACTAATACAGTCATATGCACTTTGTTTTTGAATGCCTTATTTACTTTAGTATGTCTCCTATGAGACACCTTCACCATCAACATCCTCATTGCCTCAATCTCTATGTCCATCTTATCCCTTGATTTGTACACACTCTATAATTTTCTATTTCTCTCTTGCTAAATTATACTATTATTGGTGTCCACTAGTTGGTGTTGTATTTCCCCTTCACACATGCCATTGTTGTTTGGAATATTGACCTCCTTCCTAAAATCAATTTGAATTAAGCATGCAAATATTATGTATTCTTCACCACTTGTATCCTTAGACAACCACTCCTCCAAAAACCTCATCTCATCCTCTAAATTAATTGTTATAAAAACAAGATCGCGGAGCAATAAAATAAAATAAATGCAGAAATAAAACACAGAATATACATAATACAATAGGCACACAGATATACATGGTTCACCCAGTGTGGGCTACGTCCACTAGATAAATTTCCAGGTCCTTCCTTTATTCTTATCTAGCAAATGAAGGGATACAACCTAAAACAAACTCGTTGTAACTTCCTCTTTTTTCTCTCACAGTCTCCTCTCTCAGAATACAATATTCGCCATGATGCATAGCCGCAATAAATTTCCCTCATAAAAGAGGGTTTCCTTATAGGTAAAAAACCCTAACATAACTTCTACCATCATATCTACGACCTTATAATGAACGGTCCAAATTTACTATGAAATTATAATATACATTTACAAGGAATTTTTTCCTTCGGGGTCTCGCTTGCCCCCGAACACCGCAGAGGGGGTAACCCCTCTCTTCACTCCCCCACATGGAGGAGTGTACATTCTTATGCGGTGTAAATTATTCGTGGGGTATAAACATGGCTGAAAAAAAAGACCTCTGAATCAAGAAGATAATCAGGATCCACAACCAACAATCTCCCACTTGGAGACTGATCTCTAAAACTTCACCATTTTTGTATCTGATGGAATATGAACCTTCTTGGACCTGGAAAATTTATCATCCTCACGTTCATGCTTGAAGACCAACTGAAACTGAGCAGGAACTCAGTTTCTCCTTGGTTACTCCCTTTGTTAACATGTCTGCGGGATTCTGGCTAGTGTGTATCTTTTCCAACTTCAAATTTCCATCTTCCAAGGTGGATCATATGAAATGGTACCTTAAATGTATATGCTTAGTCTTTGAATGGAAGGTTGAGTTATTTGCAATATGAATGACACTCTCACTGTCACAGTACAACCTGTTATTGTCTTACTTCTTTCCCAATTCCTACATAAACCTTTCTAACCAAATCATCTCTTTGCTAGCCTCTGTAGAAGAAAAATACTTTGCCTCTATTTTTGAAAGTGCAACAACCTTTTGCAGTTCTGAAATCCAATTTATTGTTGTTCCACCTATGGTAAAAACATACCCTGTGGTGCTCCTCCTGCTATATGTATCACCTGCCATATATGAATCAACATATCCCTGTAAAACAATGTCTGAACCTTCAAAACATAATGCATGAGTAGCAGTACCTCTCATCTACCTGAGAATCCACTTTACTGCCTCTGAATGTTCTTTACCTGGATTGTTCATATACCTGCTCACAAATCCCACTGCATGTGTAATATTCGGTCTTGTGCAAACCATCGCATACATCAAGCTGCCAACTACTGATGAATAAGGGATCATGGACATGTATTTTATCTTCTCTTGTGTCTTGAGACACATTTCCTTAGTTAATTTCAAATGGTTGGCCAAAGGTGTACTAACTGGTTTTTCATTCTGCATTCTAAACCTCTCCAACATCTTCTCTATGTACTCACCCTGAGACAATGTCAATTTGCGATTTTTCCTATCTCTTTTTATTCTCATACCAAGGATTTTCTTTGCAGCACCCAAATCCTTCATCGCAAATGAATTAGATAGTTTCTTCTTGAGCACATTTATATCCTGCATATTAGACCCTACAATAAGCATGCCATCTACATACAATAGAAAGATAATATAGCTTCCATTTTCTAGCCTTTTAAAACAAACACAGTGATCATAATGGCATTTACTATAACCTTGTTCTGCCATAAACTTGTCAAACTTGAAATACCACTACCTTGGATCTTTATTTAGTCCATACAATATCTTCTTCAACCTGCATACCAAATTCTCCTTCCCTTTGACCTCATAACCCTGTGGTTGTTGCACATAAATCTCTTCCTCCAATTCCCCATGGAGAAAAGTTTTTTTTACATCTAACTGATCAAGATGAAAATATTCTACTACCACAAGACTTAAAATAGTCCTAATTGAATTCATTTTAACAACAGGAGAAAATATTTCATCAAAATCTATACCTTTCTTTTGAGCAAACCCCTTTACAACAAGTATATCCTTGTACCACTTTTTGCCTCTATCTTCATCCTTCCACTTGTAAACCCATTTATTATGTAATACTCTTTTTCCTGCAGGAAACTGAACTAAATCCCAAGTTTGGTTATTTACTAGGGAATCCATTTCCTCTTTGATTTCTTGCTCCCACTTATTTTTGGTGTCTACCTGCATTGCATCTTCATAACATTTTGGTTCACCAGAATCAGTCAACAATAAATAATACAATGAAGGAGAGTATCGTTTAGGGCGTATACTTAACCTAGTAAATCTTCTAACAATACTTGCAGTAGTTCGAGGTACCTGTTGATCCTGTTGTTGTACATTTTGATTTTCTGGTACCTTTAGGAAAAAAAAGCAGTGATCTCATCAAGCACTGTGTATTCTTTTTTTTTTCTTTTTCTTGTTTCTTTCCCTGCAACTGATCTGTGTACATGACCTTCTCATTGAATATGACATCTCCACTCCTAATGATTTTGTTATTTTCATAATGCCATAATCGATAACAAAAATAATTAACATTGTATCCAATAAAGGTACAATTCTTGGATTTTTCCTCAAGCTTTGTTGTATTTTCTTTATCAATATGGACAAATGATTCACAACCGAAAGTCTTCAAAAACGAATACTTCACCTTTTTACATGTCCATTCCTCCTCGAGAATTCTTCCATCCAAAGAGCTTGAAGGTCCTTTTTTTATTAAGTAAACAACAGTATCTACAGCATATGCCCAGAAATGTAAGGGAAAACTAGCATGCAATCTCATACTCCTTTCACACTCCTTGATTTTCTTGTTCATACTTTTTGACACACCATTTTCTTGTGGTGTTCCTGGAACTGTCTTATCTCTATGAATCCCATGGTATGAACAATAATCATCAAAATCCTTGCTGAAATATTCACCTTCATTGTCTAATCTGAGACACTTCAACCTTTTTCTTGTCTCATTCTCAACCAAATCTTTCCATTTCTTAAAAGTATCAAAAACATCATTTTTTTGTCGAATGCAATAAACCCAAGTTTTTCTAATTGAATCATCAATAAAAGTAACATAATAATGAGAGCCACTAAGAGATGATACTTGAGTGAGTCCCCATACATTTGCATGCACAAGCTCTAACCTTTCACTCTTCTTTTCTTTTCTGACTCTGAGAAATATGACTCTCTTCTATTTTCCATAAACACAATGCTCACAGAAATCCAAATCATTTTGTTTAAGATCTCGAAACAAATTTCTTTTGTGAAGTATCTGCATCCCCTTCTCACTCATGTGTCCAAGCCTATGATGCCACAATGTTGTATCCACTCCTGTAGAAACTAAAGAGATAGAAGAGTCGGTATTACCAGTACATAAATACAATGTACCTACCTTCTCTCATTTTTCTATCACCAATGATCCTTTGGTGACCTTCCACACCTTATCTGTAAATATGGATATACAACCTTCACTTTCCAACTACCCTGGTGAAATTAGATTTTTCCCTAGATCTGGAACATGTCTTACCTCTTTCAAAAACCATTGGTTTCCATTGCTTTTCTTTATTTTTACCTTTACCATTCCAACAATTTTTCATGGTGCATCATCACCCAAATGAACCTATCCAAAATCACCTTGAACATAATTTAGAAAATGTTTCCTATCGGGTGTGGCATGAAATGAAGCCCCTGAATCTACTACCCAAGGATCAAAAATATTATCTACAGAAAGAATCAAAGCATCTTGTAACACATCACATGTTACATTTGATTCCTTATTTTTCTCCTCTTATCCATCTCTTTGTTTCTTTGGAGCTCTACAGTCTTTCGTCAGATGTCCTTTCTTCCCACAATTCTAGCACTCTATCTTTCCAAATCTGGATTTGGATCTGCACTTCCTAGAATTCCCACAGTTCCCTAAGCCCTTTCCTCTATCCTTTTGTCTTCCCCTGTTCTCCATGTTTAACGAATTACCTGATGTCTCACCTATGTTTTTCCGTCACATTTCCTCACTAAGGATAACACCAACAACATCATCAAATTTTAAAGTGTTTGAACTAGAGACAGAGTTACTTAAAACCATGACCAAGTCGTTCCAGCTTTCTGGAAATTAGCAAAATATTAGAAGAGACCTGACCTCATCATCAAATTCCACTTTTATAGAACTTACTTGATTAGTAACCATATTAAATTCATTTAAATGATCTGCAACAGACCCACCTTCTGACATCTTCATATTAAATAATTTGTTCATTAGAAATACCTTATTAGACGCCGAGGGTTTTTCATATAGTTTAGTCAATGTGTCCATCAGCTCCTTCATTGTCTTTTCTTTCGAAATATTGAAATCCACTGGCGTTTCCAGGCTCATTCGTATTGTTCCTAGTGCCTTTCTGTCAAGAACCTCCCATTCTTCATCCTTCATGGTTGTCGGCTTCTTTGTTATTCCACCCAATGGTAGGAATAGATCCTTCTAATATAAATAGTCTTCCATCTGCATCTTCCATAACTGGTATTTTTGGCCGTTAAATTTTTCGACCCTGAACTTTCCATCTTCCTCCATTGCTCCCACTTGAACCAGAAACCCTCTTTTCCTGTGAGTTACCTTTTTCTACGATACCAATTGTTATAAAAACAGGATCATGGAGTAATAAAATAAAATAAATGTGGAAATAAAACATAGAAGATACACAATACAATAGAGACACAGATATATGTGGTTCACCCAGTGTGGGTTACATCCACCAGAGAAATTTCTAGTTCCTTCCTTTATTATTATCGAGAAAATGAAGGGATACAACCTACAACAAACTGGTTGTAACTTCCTATTTTATCTCTCACGGTCTCCTCTCTTAGAATACAATATTCGCCATGATGTATAGGTGTCATATATTTCCCTCATAAAATAGGGTTTCCTTATAGGGAAAAAAACCCTAACATAACTTCTATTGTCAGATATGTGACCTTATAATGAACAATCCAGATTTACTATGAAATTACAATATACATTTACAAGGCAATTTTTCCTTCGGGGGCTTTGCCCCCGAACCCCCGCTTTCCCCCAGACCCCACAGAGGGGGTAACCTCCCTCTTCACTCCCCCACGTGGAGGAGTGTACATTCTTTTTGGGTGTAAATTCTTCATGGGGTATAAACATGGCTAAAAACAAAGATCTCTTAATCAGGAAGATAATCAGTCTCCACAACCAACATTAATAAATTGTGGAAGTTGTATGTGAGGATTATCTTCAAGAAATAGTTCAAAATATATTTCTCTAATTACATTTTAATGTTCATCACTCCTTTCTATGCATGCATCCTTCAAATTAATTTGAAAATTAAAATTTTCCTCTGCCTCCTTAGATGCTAAAAGCATTTCTTCATTACTGTTAGGTACTTGTGAACATGTTTTCTCTTTGGCTTTGATTTCCTTTTTCCCTGACTCAGGTTTCCTCAACAATATTTCTAGAAGCTCAATTTCTCATACCATTTGGTAAGCATTACATCTGAATGCTTATTTTCATCCTTATTTTGGCTATCTTCATGAGCCAACTCTTCTTCTATGTTTTCTGCAACAACAAATTTTTATAGTTGTCCTTCAACAATTTCTTTGAAAAAATGTGTATGGGATCCCCATTGACTGTCATCATGAGACACCATGGCCTCATCCTCCATCAGAATAAACTTCTAATACTTTCTCCTTTCAATGTTTTGATACATTTATTTTTATTCCTTCTTATTCATGACAGCTTCAAATGATTGTACATCACCTGCAAATCCTGCAACCACACACAAAATGTCAGATTTAAAAATATTAGGCTCTATAGCCTCTTGTGATCCTCCTGTCATCACATCCTCATGTTGATCTAAACTCTCCAAAGATCTCAATAGACTTGTAGTAGGTCCCTCATCCTCTTCATTTTCCTCACCAAGGATATCTCCTTGCTCTGGTTCACAAAAGTGAACGTGTTCCTCTTTCAATGGCCTCAGTATGAACTCAACTCCTTTGAGTTCCTCCTTCCTCATACAAGAACTCAACTGGTGCTTCAAGTTTTTCAATATTTCCCTCAGCTTCTTCTCAAATAACTTCATCACAGGCCACTTGACTATCTTCTTCATACTCCATCCTTATCTCTGGTTTTCTCTGGTCTCTTTTTGTAGTAGTTGTACTATGTAATTGAGTTGCATCTTCAAATCATCCATTTCTCTTTCATACTCTTCCTGATTTATCCTCTTTATGCCCTCTACCTTGGCATTATTTCTTCTTGTGTTTTGGCTCCTCTCTGAACCTTTGTAATGACTATTAGTAGTCATTTTCACTAGTTACTTTGCGAACTTTTCTTGTCCACTGTGAGCTATAGTCACCAATCCCATTCAGATTGCAGGGTTGTAAGCTTATTTCTATTCTTAATAAACAATGAAAAGGTTCAATTATGCATCCCCATAGTCAAAATCTTCTAACCAAGACTTAAATTAAATGCGCTTATATAAAATTTATGCAGCACTTACCTTCTTTCCATATGACCTCGGCTTGACCAACAATTAGTCCTTTTCACATTTGTCAAAAGTGGATTTTAAAACCACTGATAGAAAACATGAAGTTATCCAGCTTCGACATGTCGATTCATTGAAACCACTAGTAATTTGACTTTCTTGTTTCATTTCAGAATTAAATCCCAGGCAAATTTATTATGCGAGAAGATCTGGATCGTTGATCAAGTTTACGATCAACGATCAAATCACATTCTTGTACCAACTTTGTCAATTGACTTCCATGATTATGATCTCTTCATCAATGGCTTTCATGGATTGGTTGACCAAATCTAATGGTCTTCGTTTTATGGATCTGGAGCATGCGGACCTCACCTCAATTATTGATCCAATGGTCTAAAATTAATCTCCCAAGGATCAACGGTTTATGTAGTCTGTCTTCACAATCAATTGAATTTTGACAGTTTAATCTCTTCAGTGGACAAAGGGAGGAGCATGAATTAAATTCAAATTTTCATCAAACATTATTTCTTGTGCCCATTATGTCAATTAGAAAACAAAATTAGGGATAGTTGAGAGTTTTGCAATTGCTTCTTGGAAATATAAGAAGTCACGATGGGTAGTTACTTAGGGAAGTTATATAAACCACAAGATGCCCATTTTGAGAGGACTATTAAAGCTTGTAATTTTAGAGAACTATTTTTCTAAGATAATATTGAGAAGCTCTGTAGGCCATTTTGACAGAGAGAATTGTTGTGTTTCCTTGTAGTATTTTACTATGAACTTTTTCAAGTAAAATTTCGGTTGTTTTGAAGTGTTGTAAGATTTGCATTTTACTCAACTAAACTTTTTTATTCAACTAAATTTGTTTGTTTTGGATAGATAGTCTTTACAATCATCGTTGTTTTCTTTTTAATAAAATGTTCTAAGATGATGAGCATATTTATATGTATGGAGTAATAGTTAATACTTATCTGATTATGTATTCATATGTATATGTTATTAGTCTTTGTCCCTTTGTTACAACCATCTAAATGAAGGATTTTTGCAGGGATTACTAACGCTTGAGTTTGTTCATTTTTTAATGTTAGCAATCCTAGTTAAGATAAAGCAGGTTTCTTTTCAACAATTAGTCTAGTTTGCATTTGCATACCATTGCATTAAACCATTCACCCACCCTCATACCAATAATAGTAGTCAGGACAAAATCCAGATGCGTCTCCTAATCCAAAAAGTGTGAAGTCTAATTGGGACCTCATACGAGGGAGTACCCCTATATATTGAAGGGAATTTTTCCCACATCAACGTAACATCAATATCTTTTCATATGGAATAACAAGGTTAAAGGGACTCATTCCCTTATGTGATTAAAAGTATTTGAATCGTACCTCTTCCTCACTCTCTCAAAGGAGCATCCAAAGAATAAGCCAAACAAAAGAAGAGGTCGACTCTTGAGTATAATTGTATCAATATTTATATTACACCCCTTATAAAGTGTGGCAATTCCATTAATAGAAGCTATATATATTGTATATTATTTCAATCTAATTAATATATTGATTGGGGATTATTGGATGTTTTAACAATATTAATATCTTTACATATGACCCAACAAGGTTAAAGGGACCCATCCCCTTCCATAATTAAAATTATTTAAATCATGCCTCTTATTCACCCTCTCAAAGGAGCATCCAAAGAAGAATCCAAAAAAAAGAGGAGGTTGATTCTTGAGTATAATTTTATCAATGTTTATATCACACCCCTTAGAAAGTGTGGCAATGTCATTAATAGAATCTATAGGATAAAGTACATTTTTTGTGTCATCTAAAATTCAAATCGTGTTTCAATATAGGGTCCTTACACTAAGAGGGTTTTTAATTCTTTTACTTTTTACCTAAGAAACTTTACCTTTGGTTAATAAGCTTCCATGTGCACATGCTAAAACAATTAGAACACAATGTGGTATATTCATGATCCAATAGTTATGGCCAGTTATAGTTATGGTTATTGCATTCCACCACCATTTAATCAATGAGACATTGTTTCAAATTAATGTAAATGCATATTTGGTAAAGGCTTGTGGATGCCATATCTTTCCATGAAAAAAGGCATTATATTTGATTTTTCAAAGCTAAAATCAGAATATACATCACCATATCTAATCGATACTTGGAGAGCACCAGATCTAATCTATCTTTCAAGTATATAAAAGAGAGGCGAAACTTAAAAATGTTTTCCTCACAACAAACCTAAAAAGTACAACATTAAATTCATCTTGAGGCCTGAGAATCTCAAAAACTATGCTTAATGACACTAAAAAAATATCGCTTTCAAAATATTACCCTAGTAGTCCACTCCATCAACCAAATATCATAAAATCAATAGGATGGAATTAAACAACTACATCCTCCACACTGAATCTAGCATGAAAAATTCAATATAGAGATGACAATAAAAATTGAAGGAGATCTTCATCCTTGGCCTCTTACTTAGATAAACTCCCTTCCTACATTGACAAATCATATTTAGATAATCTATTCGCTAAAACATTAAATTCTCCAAAAATGTGAGTAAAGGAGATTTCTAATCATTGAATTTTACCTCAAAAACTTTATGCATAATTAAGTTTAATCCTATATTTTCAATGAATCTATTTTTTCCATTGGCCTAGTGCATTAAAAGTTTTGAATCCCCCACTACTCAAGGTCTTTCAATTCGACAACTAATTGCACATTTCAAAAGTAACCATAAGGAAAATAATTCAACTATATTGTTTTCCCCTATACCAACTACATACTTGAAATAAACATGATGGCTTTCATTTAAAAACAAGGTTCCCCCAACCCCACAAATACCTAGGTTTCCTTGACATGCAGTGTAAAAGAATCCCAAGCCATGGATTTATCTATCACTTTCTCTTACAAAATATGGGCAAGTTTGACTTTTTTCAAGTTCCATGTCCCCCCATAGACATATCTTATTCAATGAGACATATGTGTAGGAAGAATGACTTTTCCTTGGAAAATCATGTAGTTTCTAGTGAGCCACAATCCCGTAACATAAATCATGGAAGGGATTTATGATATTTTACACATTTGTCTTTATAGCATGATTTAAAAAATATTATCAAATATTCATTCTCCCATTTTTTATTACCATTTGTTAACAATAGGGCTTTGGACCAAACTTCCCTTTCATAACGACAATGTAAAAACAAATGGTTTATCGAGTCCTCTTTTGATTTACAATAAATACACCAACCAGGATCATGCTAGTTTCTCTCTTATCCATTATCGAAAGTTAAAATTTTATTTGACAAGTAAAGCCACATAAAATTATTTCTCTTTAGCGGAATGTTGAGTTTCTAGACTTTTTTTCCACCACCATGTTTTCTCTCCTACCTCCACTTCTTCCATTTTTGTTGCATAACCCAACTTTGTAGTATAAGTGCCAATGCCTTTGTTTTTTACCATTTTATCTCATCTTCTTGTTCATTCAATTTAATAGAACTATGTTTTATAATGAGTATACATTGGTTCCATTCTTCAACCATAGCACTCTAAAGATTAATTTCTTCAACTTCCTTCCATTCCTACCTCCATAGAGTACTTGTCCCTATAGATTTTGCATCTACCAAACTAAAAATACCTTAATTGTGGAGAATAACTATTATAGAGGATATGATAGTCTAAAATTTACAACACACCCTATCCATGAGTCTCCCCCATTTCTAAATCTATTTCACTTCCCAAATTTGTAAGCTATCCATTTACCAACTAGAGGGAATTCTCTTACCAAGGTTTTCCATACAATTGAATCCCCTTTGAAATAATTCCTCTCATTCCTTAGTTGGGATTCTATAGATCCCTCTCTCATGTATTTTTCCCTCATCACTCTACCCTATATACCATCATCATGAATCATTCTTCAAACATTCCTTACAACCAAGGCTTGGACAAAAGTAAATATATTCTTTAGCTCACCACCTCATTTTGTTGGGCAATTATGCTCCATTTCACCAATGGAATCCCTACCTTTTCATGTTTCTCAGTCCACAAAAAATCTAAAGCATTTTTTCTTGATTTTTTCCAACATCCCTTTTGGGAGACTAGCCAAATATAACCAGTGTACTAATAAACTTTTCAACACATATTTTTTAGTGTCAATATGCCCCTCAATATAGCCATATATAACATCGATTTGTCACTTTATCTTTAATCTTCTAATACAACCAAAACCAATCATAAAACTTATAATCATTTGGATTTAACTGGAACCCTACGTACTTGATACCTCTATTGAAATTATGAATTTTCATTTCTAAGTATTCACCCATACCATTCAAAAGGATATAATATGTATGATACTTAACTTCCATCCTTTTGGCCCTAGAATAAAGTTCCTACACTTCTTTATATTTATCCATCCCTTCAATTGAACTTTCCCCAAAAAGCATAACATCGTCTACGAAAAGGAGATGAGACAAATTAATTGAACCTACTACCTTTATTCCTCTTATATACCCTTCTCTCTTTGCTTCATTTATCAGCCTACTCAGACAATCGCCAGTAGAAACAAAAAGGAGGATAGTGGGCACCTTTTCCTAAGTCTTCTTGTAGCAAAGAAAAAACTCAAGGTAGAGCCATTAATGAGGACTGCAAAGGATGTTGAAGAGAGACATCCCATGATCCATTTCATTGACTGCAAATTCATCCCAATTTGAATCAATAACAATCTTAAATTTAACCAATTTACTTTCTCATAATCTTTTTCCAAACCTATTTTCATGACTATTTCTAGAATTTTGTGCATTTTCATTGAGTGCATACAAGTGAAAATATTCATCTCTATTTCAATTTCAATTGTTGCTCCTTAGTAGATTTCACTTGGTCCATAATGCAAAAAAAAAACCTTAGACACTATGGGTAGGACAATATTATGAAATTTGGGTAAGGATTGACAAAATTAAGATGAAGAATATAAAATCTTCATAAATTTATTTTCAAATTTAGACAGTAACGTGCATTTAGAAAGTGGAATGTAATTTGTTGTAATGATTTTTTTTTTGTTTTTATTTGTGATTATTGTTTATGTAATATTATATACTATCTTTCTAGATTGACATATCTTTATGTTAAGATTTCACTCCCATTAATATTTTTTTTTCTATATTCTAAATGCTTCTCTAAAATTTCCCTTTTTTTCAAAGTAGGAAAAAGCTTATAATACTTGGAATTATTGGCCTAGATTCTATTCATACAATCTCAAGACCATGACATGCAACAACATCATCGTGTGTAGAAAAAAAGTATCCCCCTAAACTAACTTGTTGGTGGCCCATGAGGGGGAAAACTTCCACTCCCACTGAATGCCTCTTGGTCTTGGTTTTTTAATATGTTTCCTTATGTTTGAGGAAAACGAGCTCTTAGCCAATAAAAGTAGTGTTATTTAATACTCTAGGACCAAAAATGGTGGTTTCAAGTACTTTTTATATCTGTAAGATAGCCAATATCCCATGTTGATCATTGTTGAGACTTCCAACAGAAAGATCATTTTCTATCAAAAAAAACACCCTACCTTAACCCATACATGAAGCTAGATAGAAAGATCAAATTGAAGTCTAAAATTTGAAGTTGTAATAATAAATGTTGAATATAACATCTTACTAATAAATTTTTGTTTTCACACGTATTTATATATGTATAAATGGTGTGACAATGATCATTAAGAAAATAATTTATGAGGACACTTTTAGAATGATTGAACTTTCTTGTTCGATAGGGTGATAAATATGTGAGTTTGTGTACATATTTACTCATCTAGCCGTCCATGGATAAAATGTGCATTTTTGTACACCTTCACTCACCCACCCTTCAAAAATCATGGATATGTGCATTTGTGTACACATAAATCCACACCTTCACTCCCCTACCATCCACCTTCATGATGGGAGAAAGTGTGCATTTGTGTCAATGACACCTTTATGAGGGGGTGAAGGTATGCATTGAGTGTACATAAATGCACATCTCCCTCTCTAGAAAGATTTGTGTTGGGGTGTGAAGGTACACACAAATGCACACCTTCACCCTCCACCACCCCACCCTTTAGGAGGTGAAGGTGTGCATTATTATAGGTGATTTGTTTTTGTAGGGGTAGAATATGAGTGTGCTCGAGTTACCAATTGACTATAAAATAACACATATTTTCAACTCAAGGGTTGATCTTAAGAGTTTGGCTACAAGGGTAACAATTGTCAAGGCCATGGGTTTCAAAGAAGTTGAACTTTTGATCTCAAAAANGGGGGGTGCTACTCAGAGCACCACTTTTTATTTTTTAGTTTGATTTTAGGTTTTGATTGCAATATTATGAGTTCTTAAGGTCATGGTTTCAAAGAAGTTGTAATTTTGGCCTTGAAATAAAATAAAGGGGGTCCTATTGTTAGCACCACTTTTCAACTCGAGGATTTATTTTAAGTTTTTTGTTGGAAACATGACAAGGTTGTTAAGGCCATGGTTGAAAAAGGTGGTAATTTTAACTGTGAAAAAAGGGTTTCTACCAGTAACACCACTTTTTGAAACAATGGTTGATTTTGGTGTTTTTAACCCAAAAATGTGGATTTTTAGATATAGAGTTCTTGTTTTAAGGTCATAGTTCTCATCAAGTCGGTAACTATGTTAATCCAAAAGTGTTTACACCATTTTTTAAGGTGCTTCGTGAGATTTGGAGTACATGGTGTATGTTCATACCATGGATGGTCCATCATGGATTCCAATAATGGAAATGGATTACTCAGTGGTTGTTTGACCTTGGTAGGATGCTTGCATGATATTCTTCCTTAGGTCGTTAATTATCTCCTAAAAACTCTAGTGCCATTCTACATACTAGCCACATGAAGACAGTTTCTTTCTTTGAGCCATTGTAACTTGGATCTAGTGGAACCATTCTTGTTGTATCCTTTTGATTAATTTGTCTCAAATTGTTAAAAAAAAAAAAAAAAAAAAAACGCGAATTCATATCCACAAAATTTTGTAAACTAGTTTATATTTCTTATATGGTGTTAATTTCCACTTTATTTAACGACGGATTTTTCTAAGGGGGTGATCATAGGATTCATGTTTTATTTCAGTGAGAAAGTAGTATGATGGTTAATCGAGTTATTTGGTTCCAAAACAATGAATAGTTTGGATCACCCAATCAGACGATATAATTATTTTCAATAAACAAACTAGCAATGATTAACAAAGATTTCTAGTTCCAAAATATCAGGAAGCTATAATTGAGCACCATCCAATGGTGGAGATATTTTTCAGAATGGAAAGTGCCCGATTTATATCGGGGCTTTCACATCCAAAACTATCCAATGGTAAATGTGCATTATGATCTTATGGTTCATATTCATTTTGGGGTGAAAGATTCATGATGAATATAGTTACAATCCTCACCCGAAATGCATCATGGGATGACACTTATACAACTCACAATTTCAAGATAGTAAAATTATGGATTTCAAAAACTACTCTTCATGTTCTGAAACCACCATATGAAACCATTGGTTTTATGATAAGGGACAAACCGATGTGATTTCTCTCATTTAATTTCCATATTTATTTTCAGTTATTTATCTGGCTAAGTTTTCCAGCCATTGCTTCAGTTATTTTGAATATTAGTGCAAAGTTTAGGTAGAATATGACTCCCTGAAGGAAATCTCGAGTGGTTAATAACCCTGTAAATCCATCCATTGACTTTGCCACCTTATTATAATTGCATTGGTATGAAACACACGTTACTAAGGGTAGTTTAAGAAAGGTGTGCAATTCTGCGAGAGACCTCCCTTGTACTAGGTCTGACCAATTTTCGGTTTGGTCTAGTCATTTGACCCAAGAATTATGACTGAAATTAATCCTCCTTCTATTTTACCCACAGTGAAGTATGATTTTTCATATTTTCTAGAAGTTAGGTTATGTTCAATATCAATCATTTTTGGTATATTTGTTACTATATTTCCAAAGTGATTGTTTTGAACATAAGAACCTGAGAAAATTAGATGAACAAGATAAATCATTACCTATATTCAAATGGACTTCAGTAGTGTCACAAACTGAACCAGAAGAAGGGTTCAAAGAGTTTGCAAATAATTTTCTATTTCATGCTCATATAATTTTTCAAGGTAAATTAGCTTCAAGGATGCCCATCAAATTTTGATGAATCATCCAATTGAGTTCAAAGACCAAAGTTGGTGATTGGTTCCTCTATCAGGATTTTATAGTCATCCAAGTGTATAGTTGTGAACTTAAGCCTTAACTACTACCAATGTATATTCCATCATAGGTTTTTTCTTTAGAATATTTTAGACAAAGGTTGTCCTCTATTAATCTTCATTTTATTTCAAAAGATCAAAAGTCATCCTTTGCTTCGTTGGCCAAAGTATTCTCACTTATTGTAAAAGGTCGGTCTGCTCTCAGCATTATAAATAAACCAATGCTCCTTTCTCTAAAAATATGATGAAAAGAAATTGTATTAAAAACAAATTTGAAATTTTGTATTTCATTGAAGATGAGTCTCAAAATAAAAGTTTCCAGTGAGTTAATACTTTGCATTTACTTGATCATTATTTGATAATCTCCAAACTTTTGAATTTTAGAGACACATTTTGTAAGTTTTAAACCTGTGACGTAAAGTAATCCATACAGATTATTAAGCAAAATTGAAATTAATCAATGGCTCATACACATAGTACACATAGATTTACACTTGAAACGCTTAATCGGGAGAAAACAAACCTTCCTTTGTGTCTCACCTCTCAACTCTTCATTGTATTAATTTCACCATTCACAATACAATATATACAATATTTTAGGTATTTTGTAGCCACCAAAAACATAATCCCTTAATGGGATCGTCATACGCAGTCGTCAAATCTGACTCACCCCCCCCACACACATGCAAAGAATATAACACATGCCCAACATTCTCCTACTTGTTGTTTTCTTTGCATACAGGGGGCACGGGATTAAATAGTCAATAATCTAGGGCAGTAATGCCCATTGTTTCTCTACACTGGGAGAACTTCTCAGTGCTCACAGAATTTTTCAATGAATCTACAACATTCTTCAAAGTGTCAGCCTTCTCCAACAACACCTTCTTGTCTTCAACCATGTCTCTCACAAAGTGATACTGAAAATCAATATGCATTGTCTTTGAATGATAAGTTGGGTTCTTTTCCAAAAATATTGCACTCTAACTGTCACAATATAATCTTATTGCTTGTTGTACCAACCCAATACCTTAACACAATATCTATAAATATATTGCTTCCTTGATTGCATGAGTGGTTTCCATGTATTCAACTTCTGTAGTTGAGAGTTCCACTCTTACTTTTATTTTTCTCATCCAACTGATTTCTCCCCAAAATATGTTAAACACATACCCACTTGTAGATATTTTGTGATGCAAATATCCATCCCAGTTTGCGTCAACAAACCCATGTATGTCTAACACTCTATCCAATCCTGGTCTTCCTTAGTAGAAAAATCCATAACTATAATTGACACAGAAATACCTAAAAACCCTATTTAATGTTTCCCAATGCTCCTTCCCTGGTTTTGACATATACATGATCAAAACTCCCATTGCATGTGCAATGTCCAGTCTAGTATAGACCATTGCATACATCAAACTGCCAATTTCACTAGCATATGGAACATAGGACATGTCCTCTTCCTCTTACTATGTCTTGGGACACTGATCTCCAAATAAATTTACACCTACATGAATAGGAACCTTAATTTGTTTACTTTCCTACATATTAAACCTCTGCAATATCGTCTCAAAATAATTTTCTCTGATTCAACCGGAGTTTCGTGTTTGGGTGATCTCTTTTAATATCCATTCCTAGAATGAAGTTAGTAGCACTGATATACTTCATGTCAAATTTGGAGGATAGTTGTTATTTCACCTCCTTGATAACATCCATGTTATTTTCTATCAGCAACATGTCATCGACATACAACACTACATAAATGAAATGATTACCAATCTGCTTGGAATATACACAATGAGCATCCCTACTTTTC
Organism: Picea engelmannii; assembly: GCA_009831015.1. Lineage (NCBI taxonomy): Eukaryota > Viridiplantae > Streptophyta > Pinopsida > Pinales > Pinaceae > Picea > Picea engelmannii. The sequence continues at coordinate 75,737 of ML797782.1, read as the reverse complement.
ACAAATCTCAGTCCAATTATGTGTGTGTCAAAATTTTGGTAACACATCCTAGGTGATTTCTTCGGACCATATAGTGACTTCTTTAGCTTACAAACCATCTCTTTCTTTAAATTCACTGCAAATCCTTCTAGTTGCTTCATGTATATTTCTTCTTCCAGGTCCCCATGTAGAAATGATGTCTTCACATCTGTCTGTTCTACTTCAAAATAAAAAGAAACAACAACAAATAAAATAAGTATAATAGAACTTAACTTGGCAACAAGAGAAACAATTCCACCAAAGTCAATTCCCTCTACCTAGGAATAACCTTTTTCTACTAATAGAGCTTTGTATTTATCCACTTTTCCTTTTGCATTCAAGTTCTTCTTAAACACCATTTTTCTTCCAATGGTATTTCTTCCAGTTGACAACTCAACTAGATCCTATGCCTCATTCTTATCCAAGGAATCCATCTCTTCAACCATGGCCTTCTTCCAGAATTTACTATCTTATGAATTCACTACTTCCCTGACAATTTTAGGATCATCATCAGTAATAGATAAAGAAAAATTAGCACGGAAATCAGGTGGACTATACCTTTATGGTTTGTTTCTTTCCCTAATTAATCTCTTCAATACTAAAGTATGAGGTTCTTCTTCTTATTATTCACCTTTTTTCTTTGATTCAAATTTTGCATCATCCAACTGAAACTCTATTTTCTCAGGCTCTTCTTGCCTTGGTAGGAACTCTTGTTTGGGGAAATATTTAACCTCTCTAAAAAAACATCTCGACTGTAAACAATCTTCCTAGTTTCTGGGTTCCAAAGMTTATAACCTTTTGTAACACCCTGTTTCCCCCAGTCTGTAAAAATAACTATATTGGCCAAGAACTATGGAAAACTCAAAGATGTGAATGTTTGATTTGACRGACCTTTGCATAAAAGGTCGATGAATGTAAATTATGTTATGGATATGTGTTGCATGACTATTGGGAGAGGGATGTGCTAAAAGAGACCAYGATGGCTAATGAGAGGTGGTGGAAGGGACCTGAAATGGTTGCRTTAACTTCCACCGAGCCAGTACTGTACTGGTTTATACTWGCTAAAAAACCAAAGCAACTCTCTGATCCTGGAATGGATTTCCCGTCAGATTGGTAGGTGGGGAGGCTCCYCAAGAGTTAACAAGGGGATGGRGGTGAACCGCCCATCCATAACAGTCCTCAGACCTWACCACGGATGGCGGAATTYGTGCCACGCAACCTTGCATATAGAAATTGGCAAGAGAGGAAATGTGGTAAGAGAGAGAGCAGTGYGCGCGACGGGGATCACGAAAGAGACTGGAGAAACCCTAGAAACACAGGGAGTTCTGAATACSAGGAGAAGGAGAGTAACCTTYGTCCTGGATTATTTTCYTGCATTAGGAGAAGGAGAGTAACCTTCGTCCTTGATTTTTKTTGAGCTGGAAGTAGGAGACTGAACCTCAAAGCATCGTGGTCTAGCTCAGGGGTGGCTAGTGGTAAATCCATTTGGAGTCACTGAGCCTACAGTTGGGTGGAAACGAGCACCCATMTCAGCAGTTGCATCATGCCTGGTAGATCTGATAAGTGTTTTRTACCTTGTATTTCGAACTGAATATCATGAGTACATGCTTATGTTTATATGCCCATAATAATTTATGTGTAGAATGATTGCCTAGTGTGTTAGACTGGAGATAATGGATGCYTGTGTATGCTTACATGTCATAGTCARTTTCTGTACAAAGGATTAAGGTTGGGGCATGAATTCGCTCCACTGAGAATTGTCTTGTTTCCTTAACTCTCGTAATGTTTCGGGAAGGCTCCTCAAGAGTACTCTTCCCCGAGGATTACCCCATAAACCTTGGAATCRTGTCAAACCTTTACCCAGAGACTCGACTGAGATTAGGGATGATTTCCCAAGAACCGTCTGAAGTTTCATGCAATCCGGGTCTGGAAACCTTATGCAAGGAAGGATAGCTCTCTAAGGTCTAGGAGTCATGGGATTTTGAAGCCCCGAGAAGTCGAATTTCATGATTCAAGCTCAGAAGGAATAGGGAGCCCAATTATAGAAAGAGAGAATACCCTATCATTTGGTAGACGAACGGTCGGAATCCTTTCGGGAATACCCCATATCTATCGAGACCGATGGATCTAGAGAAGGAGCGCAGGCGTTAACATCTTGACCCTTTCAGGCTTCGCATGTAGCGATGGGATCCCGGACTGTAGATCCAAGGATCTGACGGAGCCCTAATGACCATCGATCTTAGCCTTTGTATAGGCAGGAGAGTAGAATTTCGCTGACTCATGACTTGGTGTGGTCAAGGGTAGGGTTGCATGAACTCACGATTCGCGAGATCATGACGTGATCGTGACCATTGGATCCAAGGCACGGGAGAACCGTTGGATCAAAACTTTCGTGGTTATCACCTATCGGAGATTCGGAACTTGAGGGAGTTTCTTTTCGATTGTATAAGTCGCGAAGTGCTGAGCGCTGAGGGCTCATGCAAACACGTGACCCATCCGTAAGTGGGGACCGTGTGGTTGACAGGTGGCATAACAACAAGCACCCAGAGAAAGGTGGGAATGGGTGACAGGTGATGGACACATGTTTCCTAGGAAGGATTCAACCCATTGATGACTCATCGTATCTCGGGAACTCGTGAAGGAGGAGCATGAGGGCTCAACACTCCAACTTGCGAAGTCGCGAGATGCGAGTAGCACTAGTATTTAGCCTAGGAAACGGGTGACCGGTGGTGGACACATGTCACACTGGGAAAGAGTCAACCCAATGTTGACTTATCATGTCTTGGGGTTTTGCATGATGAAGAAGCTGCACCTTGATCGCTAAGCCCATGAAACGCTGAGAGCCAAGGTCTCGTGTGACAGGCAGCGGTGAAACAGCTCGTGAGCAGAGTGTAGCAGGTTTGACAGGTGGTGTGTGGGCATTGCTTTGGCAGAGTCCACGCAATATTGACCTCTCGCGTCTCGGGGATTCACGAAGGAGGAGCATGAGAGCTCAACGCCTCAACTAGCGAGGTTGCGAGTGGTGCTAGTGTTTGTCCTAGCCTACGGTTACCTATAGCAGGCACTAGTGAGGAGGGAGCCATACCCGTATAGTATCTCGGGTATCGGTGTTTAGAGAAAGGGGAGTCGAGAGTCTTGATTCCCGACTCGCGAGTTGCAAAAGGTGCTTGTGCTAAGGCTAGCTTGTGGTCGTTTGGAGGAGGATAAGAGAAGAGAAGGTATGCGCTAGGACCCATAGAAGTCTCAAAGATTTTATTCCTCGAAGAAAAAGATGAAAAATCTAAGTTGTTGTAATGGGTGTGTGACACCTTTCATACCATCTTAATAACCAATAAAGATACACTTTTCAGCTTTATTATCCATCTTACTCTTATTTTCCTTTGGAACATGTACATAAGCATCACAACCAAACACTCTGAGATTTTCAAGAGAGGGTTTCTTACCATCCCATACCGATCATGCACAGTTTTTTCCACCAATGTTGATGTGGGTGATCTATTTACCAGGTAACATGCAGTACTCACTTCCTCTGCCCATAATTCATGTCCTAACCCAACACCACTAAGCATACTCCTTGATTTTTCCATCAATGTCTTGTTCATCCTTTTTGCAACCCCATTCTATTGAGGTGTGTATGGAGTAGTCTTCTACCTTGATATACCACATTTCTTACAGAACTCTTCTTACCACACTTCTTGATATACCTTTATATACCACACTTCCACCATTATCTTTCCTTAACACCTTTATTTTCTTCTCTTTCTGATTTTCTACTAGAGCCTTAAACTCTTTAAATATATCAAATATCTTATATTTCTTCCTAAGAAAATAAATCCATGTATTCCTTGAGAAATCATCTATGAATGATAATACACAAATTTACCTAGTGACAGAACAAGCATAGGTCCAAACACATCACTGTGTATTAGTTCTAAGATTCCCTTTTCTCTTGTAGCACCAGATGGGAATCTTACTCAAGTATGATTACCATATATGCAATGTTCACAAAAATCAAAATCAAAGGTGCAATTAGGATACCTTCAACCATACATTTATTGTGTAGTGTTCGAAGGCCCTTTTCTCCAATATGTCCTAGTCTTTGATGCCACAACATGGTATTCTTTCTAGGGATATTATGGATCTTATATTCCTTATTTATCTACTCAGGGACAACATAATTGATACACCTATCATTATAAGTGCTTCCCAGTAAATTGTACAAAGTTCCACGCCGAAATCCCCTCATCAAAACCATTGTTCCTCATACCATCTTGCAAGTGCTCTTTCCCAACACAGTATCCACATTTGCATCATCCAAATTACTTACAGGTATTAGGCTCCTGGCTAGATTTGGAATGTGCAGAACTCTAGGGAGAGTTCTAATGATTTTGTCTTTAAGAAAAAAATTAACCCTTCCACGTCCCATGATTTTGGCTATCGATTCATCTCCTAGGTGATTGCTTTAGACCATATAGCGACTTCTTTATCTTACAAACCATCTCTTTCTTTAAATTCACTACAAATCCTTTTGGTTGCTTCATGTATATTTCTTCTTCCAGGTCCCCATGTAGAAATGTTGTCTTCACATCTGTCTGTTCTACTTCAAAATAAAAAGAAACAACAACAAATAAAATAAATCTAATAGAAGTTAACTTGGCAACAATAGAAAAAATTCCACCAAAGTCAATTCCCTCTACCTGGGAATAACCTTTTGCTACCAATCGAGCTTTGTATTTATCCACTTTTCCTTTTGCATTCAACTTCTTCTTAAACACCATTTTTCTTCCAATGGTCTTTCTTCTAGTTGACAACTCAACTAGATCCTATGCCTCATTCTTGTCCAAGGAATCCATCTCTTCAACCATGGCCTTCTTCCAGAATTTACTATCCTCTGAATTCACTACTTCCCTGACAATTCTAGGATCATCATCAGTAATAGATAAAGAAAAATTAGCACGAAAATAAAGTGGACTATACCTTTATGGTTTCTTTCTTTACCTAATTGATCTCTTCAATATTGAAGTATGAGTTTCTTATTATTATTATTCATCGTTTTTCGTTGATTCATATTTTGCATCATCCAATTGAAACTCTGTTTTCTCAGGTTCTTCTTGCCTTGGTAGGAAATCTTGTTTGGGGAAATCTTTAACCTCTCTAAAAAAACATCTCGACTGTAAACAATCTTCTTAGTTTCTAGGTTCCAAAGATTATAACCTTTCATACCATATTTATAACCAATCAAGATACACTTTTCATCTTTATTATCCATCTTACTCTTATTTTCCTTTGGAACATGTACATAAGCATCACAACCAAACACTCTGAGATTTTCAAGAGAGGGTTTCTTACTAGCCCATACCGATCATGCATAGTTTTGTCCACCAATGTTGATGTGGGTGATCTATTTACCAAGTAACATGCAGTACCCACTTCCTCTACCCATAATTCATGTCCTAACCCAACACCACTAAGCATACTCCTTGATTTTTCCATCAATGTCTTGTTCATCATTTTTGCAACCCCATTCTATTGAGGTGTGTATGGAGTAGTATTATACCTTGATATACCACACCTCTTACAGAACTCTTCTTACCACACTTCTGGATATACCTTGATATACCACACTTCCACCATTATCTTTCCTTAACACCTTTATTTCCTTCTCTTTCTGATTTTCTACTAGAGCCTTAAACTCTTTAAATTTATCAAATATCTTATATTTCTTCCTAAGAAAATAAATCCATGTGTTCCTTGAGAAATCATCTATGAATGATAATACATGAATTTACCTAATGACGGAACAAGCATAGGTCCAAACACATCACTATGTATTAGTTCTAAGATTCCCTTTGCTCGTGTAGCACCAGATGGGAATCTTACTCAATTATGATTACCATATATGCAATGTTCACAGAAATCAAAATCCAAGGTGCAATTAGGCATACCTTCAACCATACATTTATTGTGTAGTGTTCGAAGGCCCTTTTCTCCAATATGTCCTAGTCTTTGATGACACAACATGGTCTTCTTTCCAGGGATAGTATGCATCCTATATTCCTTATTTCTCTACTCAAGGACAACATAATTGATACACCCATCAGTATAAGTGCTTTCTGGTAACTTGTACAAAGTTCCACGCCGAACTTCCCTCATCAAAACCATTGCTCCTCATACCATATTGCAAGTGCTCTTTCCCAACACAGTATCCACACTTGAATCAACCAAATTACTTATAGGTATTAGGATCCTGGATAGATTTGGAATGTGCAGAACTCCAGGGAGAGTTCTAATCATTTCATCTTTCAGCAACAACTTAACCCTTCCACATCCCATTATTTTGGCTATCGATTCATCTCCTAGAAAGGAATCACCACCATCGTACTTTTCATATTCATTGAACCACTCCCTGTGAGGAGTCATATGAAATGATGCACCTGATTCGATAAACCATACATCACAATCCACATGTTTACTTGTATATTTCAGGTAAACATCACCTACTTCTTATATGGAGGTTTTTGCCTCTGTTGAAGAGGCATCATCAAATCCCTTTTATTTATCAACATTCTTAGACCTGCAATCTTTCTTATAATTCCCATATTTACCACATTTCAAACATTTCCTCAAAGATTTTCCTGGGGATTTAGATCTACCTTTAGATTTATATCTCCCCCTCGAAGACTTATTTGTATTCCTAACTTAGGGATGACCTCTTACAGATAAAGCATATGTGATATGAATATCCATTCATTTCTGCCTCATCTCTTCTGATAACAAGGATGAAACTACTTCTTCATACTTCAATGCATATTKAGTGGTAATACCAATTTCTACAACCAAATTATCCCAGGAGCCTAGAAAAGAACATAACAAAGTAATACACTTATCTTCTTCTACAAGCATAATATTAACAGAGAGAAGTTGACTTACCAGAGTATTGATATAGATTTTGTCACAGAAACTCTATCTTCCATCCTAAGATGATACAACTTCTTTCTCAGAAACAACTTGTTTACCAGGGACTTTGGTTGATACAAATTCTCCAAATTTTCCCATAGTTCCTTGGTTGTATATTCTCCCGACACATTCAGTAACATCAAATATTCTAGATAGATTTGAATCGTACTCATTGCTCTTCTATCCAGTTTCTCCCAATATTCTTCTTTTGACATACCAGTAGATTGAGTATTAGTAGATTGTGTACCAATAGACTATGTACCAAGATCTGCAACGATCTGTTGTTCTTTGTCTACAAGAAGGTCCTCCATCTTGAGCTTCCATAGCTCAAAGTTTTGACCATTGAACTTCTCAATCTCGATTCTAGAACTCCTCATCGTTCTCTTTTGACATGCGAATCACCACTGCAAAGCTCCCACTAAACCTAGGTTTATCACAGACCCAAGATAAACTTGATCTATCAAGATTGATCCAAACCCTCAACAACAAAGGCATTCCCTTGAAGCCAAAAATGTGCTCTGATACCACATGTAATTTTTAAACCTGTGAAGTAAAGAAATGCATACAAATTCTTAAGTAAAATAGAAATTAATCAATGGCGCATACACATAATACACATAGATTTACGTTGGAAACCCTTAACTAGGAGAAAACCAACCTTCCTTGGTGTCGCACCTCTCAACTCTTCATTGTATTAATTTCATCATTCACAATACTATATATACAATATTTTAGGTATTTTACAGCTACCAAAACCCTAATCTATTAATGGGATCGTGAAACCCATTCATCAAATCTGACACCCCCCACACACACATGCAAAGAATATAACACCTACACAACACATTTTTTAGCTCCAAGCATAAAGAATCGTTTCAAGACCATAATCTCCACAATAATATTTGTACCCCTACCCAAACCAACTTTTAAAATATTAACTCGCATATTTAATTAATTAATATTATTCATAAATACATTTGGTTTACATGTATTCACTATATATATATATTCATATACATATTTATATGCAAATTGATTTTTTTACTAAATCAAAATTAAAATTGAAACATAATTTGATATAAAAAAATCTCTAAAATCAATATATTACCACTATTTTTTAACATTGATTTCAAGGTGATGTTGAAAAAAACATACTTCTTTAATTATCATACTCTACCCACACAAATTTATTTAAAAATGATGACCTCTTCAAATTTTCCTTTGAACTTAAATACTAATATAGTGGAGGCAAGGAAAAATTTAACATATGAAAATAAGAATAACTAACCCACTCGTTGAAAATAACCAAATTTATTTAAAAATGATGTCCTATTCAAATTCTCCTTTGAACTTAAATACTAATATAGTGGAGGCAAGGAAAAATTTAACATATGAAAATAAGAATAACTAACCCACTCGTTGAAAATAACCATAAAGAATGTTTATAACAATGCTTATGGCCACATATTTTCTCATATCCTAGTTGGTTTCAACCCTCCATCAAATCATTTCCGAATGATGACTTCCATTTTCCTCATACTGCTTGTATAGAGAAAATGAATAACTTATGAAAAAACAAAGAAGCAGGTGAGGCGATGGGTGTCTTTTCAATTACATTCCTATAAGTAGTGAACTTTCAAAATCACGCATAATTTTTTTTTCCTAACTTTCAACATGTCAAAAAGAATTATTTTTATATATTAGAATAATATTTTAAAATTTTATGCATATATTATAATAAAGTTATAAATCAATATAATAAAATATATAATAATTTTTTAATCAAAATTTGTTTTTTTCAAAATAAAATTATCTTTTTTAAGATTTAAATATGAATTAATTTGTTTATCAAATAAAAATAATATTCATGATCTCTATCATAATTTTATGACAATTTTTTCTACTTCCATCAAGAAGTTCTTTATCAAGATGTTATGTAACCAAACAAAATAGAACGGTCAATCCTTGGTATGATAAAGAGTGTAAGATTGCTAGAGAATCCATTAGAGGTGCCTCTAATGAGTTCTTGGAATACGAAAAAATAACTAGATACAAATTCCTAATCAAAAAGAAAAACAAGGTACTACATGAATAGAAAACAAGAGAAGTTTTTGCACCTATTTAAGCTAGATCCTAAGAAATTCTAGAGGCAAATTTTTCACTCTTAAAACTAAAGAAAACAATATGATTCCCTTGAGGGACTCGAATTCCTACCTTAAAATTATTTACGGATCCCCTAATGTCATGGAAAACATTCAAACCATTTCAACAAAGGAAGAAGTTTTTTCAATAGATGACATAAAGTTTGGTGTTCAAATGCTTACAAAAGGGAAAACTAAAGATATCGAAGACTACCAAGAAGAAACATTAAAAATTGGAGGGTATGTCTTCATCTTCCATGTCCACAAACTCTTCAATTTAGCAGTCAAGCAAGGCTTCCCTAAACCTTGGACTCAAAACCTTATTGTACCTATTTTTAAATGTGGGGATTAAAACAATCCCTCTAACTATAGGATCTTTATGATTAGCCCCCTTTTAAGTGTTTATCCAAGTCATGTGGAATTATTTTGGAAAATAAGATCATTGTATGCAATTCAATTGGGTCTAGCTTGGGTGGTTAGGAGGAATGATTGTTATCTTCCCCACACAAGTTCAATTCTTGAAAGTGACATGTTGAGCTCTTAACAAGTATATCGTTGTAATGGCCTTGATCCCTATGTTGAAAATCCATGAGCTTCTGACAAATCTAGTTTACCCTAGGTACCATCCTCAAAATGAGTGGAAGTATTGGCGGGTTTCCTGGGGATATGTATTCCATAGAGAGACAGAGAGAGAGAGAGAGAGAGAGAGAGAGAGAGAGAGAGAAAGTATCAATGTATGGCTAGAAAGTCATGAAAAAAAGCGCTAAAGAATAGACTGGATTTAGGAGCTATCATTCAACTGTGGACCACCTTTTTTTGGTTAGAATCATTATGAAGGAATGTCACAATAATAAAACCAATCTCCTATGTTCTTTTGTTGACTTTAGAAATTATTTTGGAATAGTGCCTAGGAGGAATGATTGGTATCTTCCCCACCCAGGTTCAATTCTTGAAAGTGACATGTTGAGCTCTTAACAAGTATATCGTTGTAATGGCCTTGAGCCCTATGTTGAAAATCCATGAGCTTCTGACAAATCTAGTTTACCCTAGGTACCATCCTCTAAATGAGTGTAAGTATTGGCGGGTTTCCTGGGGATATGTATTCCATAGAGAGAGAGAGAGAGAGTATCAATGTATGGCTAGAAAGTCATGAAAAAAAACGCTAAAGGATAGATTGTATTTAGGAGCTATCATTCAACTATGGACCACCTTGTTTTGCTTAGAATCATTGTGAAGGAGTGTCACAATAATAAAACCAATCTCCTTTGTTGACTTTAGAAATTATTTTGGCACAATGCCTAGGACTAACCTTTGGAATAGGTTAGAAGAGACAAAATTTCCTCTTCAGCTCAAAGCTACTATGATAAGATTGTATGAGAATGTTATTGCCAAGTTTAGGAACATTGAAGGCTAGTTGGAAAAAATAAATTGTGATATTGGATTTAAGCAAGGTTGCCCCCTATCCCCTGCCCTTTTTGACATATACATTGACAAGTTAGAGGGTTGCTTGGAAGAAGAAGGTTGTGTCGTCCCAACTCTCACTGGTATAGTCATCATCCTTCTACTTTACACTGATGATATTGTTCTTATGGCGAGGAGCCCCTATGATCTCAACAAGAAACTAAAAATCATCAAGGATTTCTACATTATTATGGGTATGACTGTTAACATTGACAAAATGAAGGCTATGATAATTAAATCCAAAAATATCACTTACGTTAATTTTGTGTATGACAACAACAACTTGGAGGAAGTGACTTCATACAAATATCTTAGAATTAATCTTCATAAGAAGGTTAACTAGAACTATAACATTGAGAAAATGATAAAAGGAGGGTGGAAAGCTTATTATGGACCTGAAATTGGTTGAAATTCAACAAACCTTTGGATAGGGATAAGAACTAACTCCTTTTTAAGACTCTAATCACTTCTATTATCTTATATGGTTGTGAAGTCTAGGGTTTTAGTATCTCTAAAGAATTATGGAGAAAGGTAGAGAAAATCCAAAAGCTTTTTAGAACTTAATCTCAAAATTAAAGGCAATATTGTATATCATATCCTCCTCATAAAAGAAAGTATTTCTCTCATTGAGATCATGGCTATGCCTAGGTACCTAATGTACAAGGATAATATATACAACATGGTAGACAAGAGGCTTCCTAAGCTTGCTTCTAACTTTAGTAAAAACCACATGTGGCTTAAACGGGGTTGGCATAAAGATTTCAAGTCTTGGATAAATCATTGGAATAAAGGAAGCCTTAAAATCATCCTTGTCCTCAAGGCTTGGGATGAGGAAATTGTTGCAGAATGTTAGTCAGCTCCTAGGTGGAATCTGTTGGATTTGTATCTTTCCACTGGACTAAAACTTCCTTGGTGGTAAGTCGATGAAGACGACGCTCTCACTAGTCCAAAATTGCTTGTGGCTGCAACTAGATGGATCCTTCTTCATCCAACTCCGGAAGGTTGGTTTGAGTTTGGAACTTAGTTCCAATCACCTTCTTTAAGCAGGAGACATGAAAAATAGGATGGAGCTTATAATGACTAGGCAAAGCTAACTAATAGGCCACCTTTCCAACACACTTGAGAACTATATAAGGACCATAAAATTTGGTGCTAGTTTCTAACAATGTTCGGCCTTGAGTGAAGTTTGCTTATAAGGTTGCAGTCCAAGAAATACATGGTCTCCTTCAGCAAATTGGCATTTTGAACGACCTTGATCGGCGTGTTTCTTCATGCGATTCTTATCCATGAACAAATTCTCTTTGAGGGTACGTAGAATAGCCTTGCGAAGTGTAAGTGTTTGTTCAATCGCTTGGACCTTCAATACACATGGCATGTAGGGGAGAACAGAAGGTGACTTTTGGCCATAGACTGCTTCAAAAGGATTCATGCGAGTAGTTGTATGGTAAGAACTTTTGTACCACCATTCAACTAATGGTAACGAGTGAGCCCATTGTTTTTTCCTTTCATAGGAAAAACACCTCAAATAAGTCTCCAAACACTTGTTGACGTATTCAGTTTGACCATCAATATTCTGGGGATGATAGGTAGTGTTGAGATGCAATTGGGTTCCCTGTAGTCTCAAAATTTCTTGCCAAAAATTGCTCATGAAAGTGGGATCTCGATCAGAAATAATAGAATGAGGCATGCCATGAATCTTGAAGATACGATCCATGAAAATTTGAGCCACGGTGGATGTGATAAATGGGTGTTGAAGAGCACAGAAATGAGCATACTTGGAAAGATGATCCACGACCACCATGATGATTGACTTATTGCCTAATTTAGGTAACCCCACAATAAAATCCATAGAGATGTCCCTCCAAATAGAGGGTGGAATCGGAAGTGGTTGGAGTGTGCCAGGAAGTTTGATGATTTCACCTTTGTTGCGTTGACAAATATCACATTTTGCTACAAAAGTGAAAATGTCCTTTTTCATACCATCCCAAAAAAAAGAACGTTTTACCCGGTCATAGGTTTTGGTAAAACCTAAATGCCTAGCTATGGGAGTAACATGAAGCTAAGAAAGCACTATGGATTTAAGTTGTGATTGTTTACTTAAATACAAATGGCCTTTGTAGCGAAGCTCATCATTCTGCCAAGAGTACCCTGGGGAAACTGGAGAGTTGGCTTGTAATTGTTGGATCAGATGTGAGATTTTAGGATCATGTAGCCATTCTTGGGGCACAAGTTGGAGCTAATATGTTACAATGAAGGAGAGGGAGAAAAGGGACACATAGCTTCGTTCAAAGCTTGAAAAGCCTGATCCGTTGTGAGAGTCCAAGTGAAAGAATTCTTTTTAGGGAGAGTAGTGAGAGGGGCCACAATATTCCCATAATTATGAACAAACTTGCGATAATAGCATGTTAAACCATAAAAACCACGCAAGCTTTTGATAGTCTTGGGGTGAGTCCAATCCTACATTTCTTCAATTTTTTTAGGATCCACCTGGATGTTGGATTACTGAGAGGGGGGGTGAATCAGTCATAGAGAAATTATAATCCTTTTTAAACCAAATAATCCAAGTGTTATATCAATGTAGAATTATCATCCAATAATGAGCAATGAACAAATGAACAATCACACACATACATAGTACACCAGTGTTTTACGTGGAAACCCAAAGTGGGAGAAAACCACAGAATGTTTTTTCTTATATTTCTTGAAGAATTACATTCATTGGAAGCACCAACTTCCTTTGTTTTCCAGCTACAACTGGAAGGAGGCTCCAACCCCCTAGTTTCTCAGGATACAACCTGAGGGAAACTCCAACTCCTCAATTCTATGGATACAACCAGAAGGAGGCTACAACCCCCTATGTTCTTCGGCTACAACTGGAAGGTGTCTACAACCACATGTCCTTGCCCCATCCAACCGCCCTGAAATATAAATTCCAAACGTAGACAAACTGTCACTGTCACTGAATCAACCACTGTCATTATCAACCTATCACTGTCATTGTCACTGAATCAACCACTTCCACTATCAACCTGTACCAATCAACATGCACCTAACAACCTGTACCAATAACCTGAACCAACATGTACCATACATCAATCGTACACCTCATGTATGTGCCAACTCATCAATTACTTGTCTCAACCATGTACCCAAATCCCTCATCAATTTCATCATCCAAATATGATTTGTAACTCTATAATAGACCTGGTGTATATGATCACATACCTACAAACCTTCCTTAACTTTAACAACAAGAGACTAGCATTTTCATCAAACTTTTCTTTAGTCTCAC